>ML380668.1:3434-74352 GCA_005239525.1 Nicotiana knightiana | reverse complement strand
TTTTTTTTTTTTTTTTTTTTCTTTGGTATTTTTCTTGGGGGTTTGTTTTGGCCTCTTGTAAGACGTTGTAAATTTTGAATAAAGTCTTGCTTGTGGCTGTATGTTCCTGCTTTTGTATGTATGTTCTGTATCTGAGAAAGAACTTTAGATTTTTTCGTGCTGAGTCCCTGTCTCGCTTGGGAATCCGGTGGGATCGACCTATACTTCTTTCGAGCAAAGTCGAATCTTACTTGGTTCGAGCGAGGTCGAATGTAAATCAATTCGAGCGAGGCCAAATGTAAATCAATTCGAGCAAGGTCGAATGTAAAGCAATTCGAGCGAGGTCGAACATAAAGCAATTCGAGCGAGGTCGAATGTAAAGCAATTCGAGCGAGGTTGAATTTTACTTTGGCGACTCGAGCGAGGTCGAGTTTTACTTTAGCGACTCGAGCGAGGTCAGCTTTTACTTTGGCGACTCGAGCGGGTCAAGTTTTACTTTGGCGACTCCTGGAGTGGTGTAAGAATATCGCGCGCTACCTTGATTTTTATTGGAGAGTTTCATGTGTTGGATTATACATACATCGGGGTGAGTCTCGGTCTATATAGTCCCTTCATCGCTCGGCCTGGAGAGGCTACCGACGGGGTGGGCAATGAATTCGTTGCTTAGAGGTTCATATGTGACTTGATGTATATGACCGGGTGAGTAGGTGTTGCATAGCTGTGGAGAACACATGGGCGAGCTTTTGGTACCCACGTCTGCCTGCGTTGGGACGTCTTCGAGTTTGTCGTACAGTCCTTTGCTTATGGAGATTGTTCCTTAATGAGGCTGGTTTGTTCTGAGCCGTTTGTCTATTATTTGCACTACGGTATGGTGTGGGGAGTCCTTCGTGGTTTGCCTGCTGCTGTAGGGAGAAATTTAGAGCCGTTGTCGGCTAGTTTTCTACTCGTGTTCTCGGGGTGGGCGTTCCTGCTCTTCGTTTCACACCTTTTTAATAAAAGGAATATCGAGTTAAAGGTATAAGGAACCATTTGTTACCTTGGTTGACTGGTTAGCTGATGAATGAGGGATATTGGTCACATTTCCCTCGCCAGTTGCACTCTTTAGACCTGATGTCAGCTTCACATCCCACCTCGTCATTATTTGAGCTTGAGCGTTCCGTGGGTGGATGGTTTACCCCACCGTTAGACCCTCGAGTTCGAGTCCCGGTTTTTTTCAGTCCCGAACGTGCCAAGGTAACAGTAACATAAGTTATACGACAAACACATAGATAAAGAGCATTTTAACAGAGAGTTATACAACAAGCATCGTCCCATACAGTAAGATTACTATGTGCGGGGTGCTAACCTGGAAGCCAGATTACGGGTGCGCTTGATGTGTAATAGTCACACCTCTACTACGATGGCTCACGCTTGTGATGCGCTAGAGTTGCCGCCGTGGCGCTATGTAGGCGTTGCGTATAAGCCAGGCATAGCTCCGGTTTCGTGTAGGGATTTTATTCTTGGTTGGTTTGGTGGATCTAGAGGGAACTAAGGCTTTGGCTAGGAAATCCGATAGACGACACCAAATTGTTTTACCAAAAAAGTGTCAACCTTTTATTAAAACGAATTAATAAGTAAAGTAGGAGTAAATCCTAATCAAAGATAATTAACTCTAGATCGAGGAATATTTGGGTAAGACAAATCGAAAATAGTGAAGTTTCCGAAGCTATTAAGATTATAAAAGACGTCAAATGTAAAATAATGGATGTTTATTCTCAACATAATCACTCTATAATATATGATAAAGGAGAGCGAGAAAGTATCCCATTAACAGCTACTGATTGCGTTCTTATTATTTTCATGATGAAGGTTACAAAGATGTGTAGCAAGGTAGTGGACTTTCCCTTGACTCCCTCATGGATTTCACTTAGAGATGGTTCTAAGAGCAGAAGAGAGAATTGGAAAAAGCCCCCCCCCCCATCATTCTCTTCCCTTATATATATATATATATACTAGGTGTTATCCCTTACTCAACGGTCTTTGACCGGTGTACTGTAATTTGTTGTTGGCGCTTCAGGCCGACTTCCCTAAGCGCCATGGCATGTTCTACGCCATAAAGGCCTTCCGATGGCTCGACCTCGACCGTGGTCGTGATGCTCGTCGTTACGATGTCTTTTGTGCACAATCACGACTTAATCACCTTCTTGCTATTCCCATTTTGAGGTCATTCTCACGTGGTCAGATTTTGACCTATAGAGGGGCGGGAATTGGATTTTGGGAAATATTTTTCTATTTATGAAAATAATTACATTTGTATACTATGACCAATGTGTAATATCTAAAATTTTACTTTACTTTGTCAGTAACCCCAATCACTTACTAAAGTTAATTAGGACTCGTTTGAAATTTTTTTCACTTTTTTCTGGAATTAGTGTTTGACTATGAAAATTTCAAATTTCAATTGAAGTTAAATTTTGGAAATTTTTCGGAATTTAAAAAATTTCAAAAAGTTATTTCTCAAAATTTTTACTTCAACACAATCACCATAATTCAGAAACAACTACAAATTGTATTTCATGTCCAAACACGACTCTAATTTATAAAAATTATTTTCAACTTGAAAACAAATTTCACTTTGTTTTCGAATTTTACAATTATTATGTCCAAATGGCCACTTAACAGAGAAGGTCAACAATGATAACAACATCATACCCAGTATTATCCTACACTGTGGAGTCTGAGGAGGGTAGTGTGCGCGCAGACCTTAACCCTACCTTGCTAGGATAGAGAGGTTGTTTTCAATAGACCCCCGGCTTAGGAAAGCACAAGCACCACATTAATGAAAATATAGACAAGGAGGGACAATACCAAAAAGTCATAAAAATAATATGTGATCAACAATGAAATAAACAACAGTTAGTCATAAAAACCTACTACCTACAGAAATCAAGACTGCGTGCCGATACTACTGTTATGAATACTCTAGACTACCTACTCTAGTATTTATAGAGAAGGTCACATAGCCAATAATTAAGACTTGAAGGTCTTTTAATTAAAACCAATTATAAAACAAAGGGTAATTTTGTTTGTTTTATGAAAATAAAGGGGTAAAAAAGCAAAATACTGGTACTAGTTCTACAATTGCATGATCTCTCTCTGTTTTAACAAACAGAGAAGTGGAGAAGATACACATTGGAAAGGATGTTCGGGGATCTGAGTTCCTTCTCCGACGAGAAATTCGACCCAAAAAAATGGATAAACGGCGCGTGTCAGTCACGCCACCCACAGGATCCAGTGGTCAAACACCTTATGGATCTGGAAATGAAGCTTCAGATGATTTCCGAAGAGATCGCCGCTTCCCTTGAGGAGCACAGCGCCGCCGCACTCCTCCGTGTTCCCCGTACCACTCGCGATGTCAGCCGCCTCGGTGACGATGCTCTCACCCTTCGCTCCGCTCTCTCCGCCATCCTCTTCAAGCTTAAAAAGGTCAGTTCCGCATTTCATTGTTGCTATAGTTAAAATGTAAAAATTTAGGGTTCCTTTTTATTCTTTGGGTGTATAGAATTTGTAATTCTGAGAATTTACTTACGAGTCTTCAATTATCGGCTTACCAGTAGTACTAGTACTATTCTTGTATTTTCTTGTGTTCTTTATTATTACATGCTGTGCCATTCGATTCCGTTACCCTATTTGATTTTTGTTGCAATTGTTTGTTGCAATTGTTATCACTGTTCCTTGAGCCGACAGTCTATAGAAAACAACCTCTCTACCGCACATGTGGGATTACACTGTTTTTTTTTTTTTGTTGTTGTTGTCTTCAGTTATAGGCTTGGTATTATGAGAATATATTTCAAGAATTGTGGGTTCTTATAGCAATGAGTAATTCCCCTTTCTCACAACTTTGAATTCTTTCTCAGGCTGAGGGATCATCTGCTGAATCTGTAGCTACACTTGCAAAAGTTGATGCTGTCAAGCGCAGAATGGAAGCTGCATATGAGACTTTGCAGGTAATAATTTTCTTAAAGTGATGTTTAACTTAAATTTCAACTCTAGATAAAAACATCCCCTGTATCTAAGGCTACACTAACAATTGTTCCAGTTTCCTGCTAACTTCCCATGTATTCAAAAAACTTGTATTTTCTTGTTGGAAGGATGCTGCTGGTTTAACTCAACTAAGCTCAACAGTGGAGGATGTATTTGCCAGTGGTGATCTTCCACGAGCTGCAGAAACTCTGGCTAATATGAGGCACTGCTTGGCTGCCGTTGGAGAGGTGGTGTTTTAACTTGCTTGTTTTTAGTTACATAACAATGTGTGTCACACTTGCTTTATTAAAGTTCCGTGCTATTTTCAGGTTGCGGAATTTGCTAATATTAGGAGGCAGCTTGAAGTTTTAGAAAATAGACTAGACTCAATGGTCCAACCTCGACTAACAGATGCTCTAAGCAATCGAAAGGTGACTTTAGTTGTCTTTCTCCTTTGTAACCCTTTCTAAAAGTTACTTTTTTTTTTTTTTATGTTTTCAAGTAAATGCATATTCTCCTTTAACCATAGGAGACAGTAAAAGACCCTCGTTGTTTTATAGGTTGATGTTGCCCAAGAAATGCGTGCTATTCTACTGAGAATTGGGAGATTCAAGTCCTTAGAGATGCACTACACCAACTTCCACATCAAACCAATAAAGCGGCTTTGGGAAGATTTTGACTTGAGGCAGCAGGCTAATAAAATTGCAAATGAGAAAAGTGAAAAAGAAAGGCTATCAAATGCTCAGGGTTTTCATTCATCCACGATATCATTCTCAAGTTGGCTGCCTAGTTTCTATGATGAATTATTGCTTTATCTTGAACAGGAGTGGAAGTGGTATGGATTGCTTTTCATCAACTTATATTCAGAAAATTCTACTTGGTTTTGCCCCTAGTGCTTTGCTTGACGCACTGTGAGATGTGAGAATGGGCGCATGTGATGAGCTAGAACCCTGTCATTCACTAGGAGCTCGGAATTTGAATGACATTAGGGTAGAGGGGGGAGGCCATAATGTCCTGAGTTTTGAACTGTGGGCCAACTATTGTTGGGCCAACTAACTTACCTGGGGATTTTCGGTTATCAAAAAGAAAAAAAAATCTACTTTGTTTTTCTGCTGGACTGTAGTTGGAAGTAATATGCTCAGTTGCTTTCAGAAAATTTTAATGTTGTCTTACTAGAAGTTGTATAATTATTAATAGAAAGAAAGTTTCATTATTGATTGAACTGCTTATATGTTAGAGTGACATCTAGATGTCGATTCTTATATAAGTACAGGTAAGGAATGAAAAAGATCTATCAGAAGACTGAAATGGAAAAAAGTCCCTAAAATGAATGGTTGAGTGGTTAAGGCATAAGAGTGATAACTTGGAGATACCAGGGTTGAACTGCTGCTATAAGACTCAGTGTGACCCCATCTGCTCTAACATTGGTAGATAGGCTATCTGGCACCTGCATTTCTGGGCTATAGCGGGCTGCTCGATGAGTTGGTGATGTAGAAAAAAAAAAGCATGAAATGGAAAAAATTGCTCGTTCTTTCTGATTCCCTTCATTGCTTCATTAGCATTGCTTATTTTTTTTTTGGATTTCTTTTTTTCTATCCTCTTTCTTAGGTGCCCTGTTTTGTCTCTCGTATACCATTCCCTCCTCACTACTAGTAATAATAAACGAAAACTAAGGTCAAAGGTTACATGCGACCTGTGGGTGGCAGGCTGCAGATTTAAGTTGATACTATTTCGAACTGATAAGCAGAAAGAGAAAAATAAGACATAAAACAGGGTCAAAGCAGGGAAAAGAGTGAGCACTTGGTTACTGTAGAAAAGCCTTTTCGAAGGGAAGAATCATAGGAGAGACCAAATTGACTGGAATTCTTTTATACCCGATCCGAGCTGTTAATGGCATTGCAGATATAGTATTCATAGAGAAACATTGGAATCAAAATTACATTTACCAAATCATATTGTTTGGAGTAAGTGATGAGAGGATTCAAAAGTTTCTCCTTACTCAAAAAAGAGAAACATTAGAATCTTCTCATCACTTTCTTCAAACATTATGATTTGGCGAATGCAATGTTGAATGGCATTGCGACCTCTTTCTGCACTTCTTATTCGGTCACTTCTAAAGCACGAAAGCATCTTGGTTTTTCCGGGGAAGGGTTCGGCATTACATGGTTAATCGGTGAGGGTTTTTTNTACTATCTACGAATCTAGGGTTGAACTCGGGAGAGGGAATTCTAGATTGCATATAAGATTGGGTAGAGCAAGATCTTAACCCTTCAGGGGAGCGGATTTGCGGTTAGGATAGGAATATACCTAATCGCCTTGCTTGGTTATTATACGGGAATTATTAATGCGTTCTTGTTAATCCTGATTCCATAGGAATATAGGCGTTAGGTTAGCTTGAATAGGCGAGTTGTACTTCGGGAGAAGGCTACGAGCAATATTAACCTCGTCAATCAATAAACCTGATTTGAAGATTTAGGTCGAAAACTCAACGTGATTGTTTGCCAACCCATAACTCTAGAATATCAAATTACATTGAATTCGTCTTTAAGTTAGTTGTCTCTTTAATCTCTTAATTTACTATTTTAGATTAATTTTAGTAAAATATTTGTTTGAGTTTAGTTTAGTTGATAGTTAATCACAAGTCCCTGTGGGTACGATATCTGGACTTAAAATCCTATATTACTTGTCGACCACGTACACTTGCGTGTGCATTGGGAAATCAACCAACAGTTTCTCAAATAGGTATCTAGATATCTCCTTTTGTAAAAGGATCAGCTATCATGCTTCGCGTCGTAATGCACTGTAAATTTATCTCTCCACTTGCTATTATGTCTCTCACAAAGTTATACTTGATGTCAATGTGTTTGGTCTTGCTGTGATACTTAGGATCTTTTGTATATGCAATAGCCGCTTGACTATCACAATATAGAGTCATGGGACCCTGAGAGTTCTTTGTAATATCCAAATACTCAAAGAATCTCTTCAACCAAACAGCTTCTTGTACTGCAGACGCGCAAGCCACAAACTCACTTTCCATCGTTGAAAGGGCTGTACATGAGTATTTCTTAATTTTCCATGATATAGCACCACCATTAAGTAAGAAGGAATAACCGGATGTTGATTTTCTATCATTCCGGTCACCAGCCCAATCAGCATATGTATATCCTCTCAATTATAAATCATTTCCACTATAACATAGTGAATAATCTGCAGTCCCCTTCAGGTATCTGAAAATTCTCTTCACAGCTTTCCAATGATCTCTTCCAGGATTGGTTATGTTGTAGGTGCTAACCAGACCTACGGCATAACAAATGTCTGGGCGAGTACACATCATAGCGTACATCAAGCTCCCGACAACACTTGAATATGGAACTCGAGGCATGTCTTCCTTTTTTGATTTTCAGTCTTGGGAAACATTTCAAGGCTTAAAGTTTCACCTCTTGCTATAGGAGTATCCATGTATTTGCAACTATTCATGCGAAAATGCTCCAAAATTTTATTTATATAAGTTTCTTGAGATAGACTCAATAACTTTTTGGAACAGTCTCTTTGGATCTTGACTACAAGGATATAGTCTGCCTCACCCATTTTTTTCATGTCAAATGACTTTGAAAACCATGACTTGATAGTTTTCAAATACTCCAAATTATTTCCGGCTAATAAAATATCGCCCACATAAATGGAAAGAATTACAAACATCACATTGGACTTCTTCACATAAATGAAATGGTCTTCATTGATCACGGTGAAATCATACGAGATCACCTCCTTGTGAAATCTCAAATACCATTGCCTTGAAGATTGCTTCAGACCATAAATAGATCTTTTCAATTTATAGACCTTCTTTTCTTGGCCTTTAATGATGAAGCCTACAGGTTGTTCCATGTAGATTTCTTTATTTAGTTATCTATTGAGAAAAGCTGTCTTCACGTCCATTTGATGTAATTCCAAATCCAAACGTGCAACAATAGCCAAAAGTAAGCGAATTGAGGTAAACTTCACAACTGGTGAAAATGTTTCCTCATAATCTATTCCAGCTTCTTGAGTAAAGCCTTTTGCCACCAATCATGCCTTGTATCTTTCTATTGATCCATCCGCTTTGCATTTAACTTTGAGAACCCATTTGTTACCAATGGCTCTACGCCCAAGCAGAAGGTCAACTAGATCCCAGACTTTGTTGGTTTTCATGGAATCTAATTCTTCTTTCATTGCTTTCATCCACTCATCTTTTTTAGGGCTCGATAAAGCCTCAGGCACATACTTTGTCTCATCCGAGAGATACCAAGAAAATATAATCTTCAATTTCATAAGTACGTTTGGGTATATTTTTCCCGGCCCTCTTTCGTAGTTGAAATTCAGGTTCGTCAGAAGGATTTTGGGATTGAGAGTTCCCACTCCCACTCGGATCAAGAATAATAGCTTGATAAATTTGATTATCAACTGTGTCAGAAGACACTTGCTGAATATCTGAGTTCAACATTTATGAGGCTCTCCATTCTTTACCTCGCCCTTCTTTGGAAAATCTTTTTCCATAAATGTGACATCTCGTGATTCAATATCAGTAAGACTCAATAACTTTTTGGAACAGTCTCTTTGGATATTAACTCCAAGGATATAGTCTACCTCACCCATATCTTTCATGTCAAATGACTTTGAAAGCCATGACTTGATAGTTTTCAAATACTCCAAATTGTTTTCGGCTAATAAAATATTGTCCACATAAAGATAAAGAATTACAAACATCCCATTGGACTTCTTCACGTAAATGCAATGGTCTTCATTGATCATGGTGAAATGAGATCACCTCCTTGTGAAATCTCAAATACCATTGCCTTGAAGATTGCGTCAGACCATAAATAGATCTTTTCAATTTATAGACCCCTTCTTTTCTTGGCCTTTAATGATGAAGCCTACAGGTTGTTCCATGTAGATTTCTTCGTTTAGTTCTCCATTGAGAAAATCTTTCTTCACGTCCATTTGATGTAGTTCCAAATCCAAACGTGCACCAATAGCCAAAAGTAAGCGAATTGAGGTAAACTTCACAACTGGTGAAAATGTTTCCTCATAATCTATTCCAGCTTCTTGAGTAAAGCCCTTTGCCACCAATCGTGCCTTGTATCTTTCTATTGATCCATCCATTTTGCATTTAACTTTGAGAACCCATTTGTTATCAATGGCTATATGCCCAGGCGGAAGGTCAACTAGATCCCAGACTTTGTTGGTTTTCATGGATTCTAATTCTTCTTTCGTTGCTTTCATCCACTTATCTTTTCCAGGGCTCGATAAAGCCTCATTCACAGGCTTTGGCTCATCCATTTCTGTGAGAGACACCAAGAAAATATAATATTTAATTTCATAAGTACGTTTGGGTATATTTTTCCTGGCCCTCTTTCATAGTTGAAATTCAGGTTCGTCGGAAGGATTTTGGGATTGAGAGTTCCCACTCCCACTCGGATCAAGAATAAGATCTTGATAAATTTGATTATCAACTGTGTCAGAAGACACTTGCTGACTATTTGAGTTCAACATTTCAAAAGAGGCTCTTCATTCTTTACCTTGCCCTTCTTTGGAAAATTATTTTCCATAAATGTGACATCTCGTGATTTAATATCAGTAACACTTCCATCCTCTAATTCACCAATGAACACATACCCTTTGGAGTGTTCTGAATATCTTATAAAGATACATTTCTTTCCTTTTTGGACCTAATTTACCAAACTTGCTAAAAAATCTTTTAAATATGCAGCACAAACCCAAGGTCGTAAATATTTTAAGTTTGGTTTATGACCAGTCCATAGATCATAAGGAGTGGAAGAAACTGATTTAGAAGGCATTTTGTTCAATATGTAGGTTGCATTCAATAACGCATCTCCCCAAAATGAGATAGGTAAATTTGCATGCGCCATCATGGACCTTATCATGTCCAGTGGTGTTCTATTCCTCCTTTCTGCTACACCATTTTGTTGAGGTGTATATGGAATAGTTAACTGTCTGGTGATACCCTTTTCATTGAACAATTCTTCAAACTGATTTAATAGATATTCACGCCCTTTATCGGTTTTTAAGGTCTTAATCCTTTTATCTATTTGATTCTCAACTTCATTCAAATATTTTTTAAAGCATTCTAGTGCTTCAGATTTATGAGAAATCAAATAGACATAACCAAAGCGCGTGAAATCGTCAATAAATGTAATAAAATATAAAGCACTCGACCTAGCCCTCACATTCATTGGACCACAGATATCAGAATGGATTAATTGCAACGAAAAATCAGTTCTCTTAGCCTTTCCAAATGGTTTACGTGTAATCTTTCCAGCAAGACAATTTTCACAAGTTGGTATTTCAATTTTAGAGAAAGAACCTAAATGTCCTTCCTTATCCAATCTATTCATTCGATCCTGCCCTATGCGACCTAATCTTGCATGCCTTGTAATAACATCAACAAAATTATTACTAGAATAATATGCCATAACACAACGGTCAACATAATAGTTATATGTAGAAGAATTACAATCTAATACTATAAAACCATCATAACGATGTCCAAAACCATAAAAAATATTGTCTTGAGTAATTCTAAGACCATTGCGACTAAAGTTCAAACTGAATCAAAATATAGAAGGACAGACACAGAGACTAAATTTTTTTGAATCACTGGAACGTATAGGACGTCATGAAACATCAATGATCGTCCACCATGCATGTCCATTCTGCAAGTGCATATCCCTTTGACTTCAAGCTTTGCATTATTTCCCACATATACATACTTTGATCCAGGTGGAACTCGATGAAACTCTATAAGCACTTCTCTATCACGGCTCACATGGTCGATGACCCCTGAGTCTACAATCCACATAGGATAAGATTCAATTAGTAAAACAGTGCTAGAATGATCACGCCCAACTATGACTTATAAAAAGGACTAAGCAATCGTTGAAAATATAATCCGGTTTATAAGTCTGGAGTCGAATAGCCCAGAGACCTAAGGCTTAGCTATAGCTGTTCAATATTTCTAAGAAGACGAGCTCGAACAATTCCTATGTTATAAATATTAACATTCTTATATCTAATTAACTAAAAAATTAAAATAGTAAATTAATACTAAAGATACTACGGGTTGGAGAAAAGATTAAGGAGGTCTAGAGTTATGATTTCCCCAATTGTCGGAATCCTTCGCGCTATGTCTTCTATAATTTCGCCTAAGTATTCTCTACCGATCATGAGTGCTCTGTGTGTTGTAATTCTCTCCTGAGTAACTACCACAATTTACTAGACATATTCTACCGAATTACGCTAGTTGGCATTAAGTACGGCTCACTTAGATCGCACCCAAGGTTTCGTTATCCCTAATCCCACCTTTAAACCCTTCGCTATTGATCCCTCATATACGTCGGGAGTGATGTTGTTCAACAACGACATAAATATGCACTCTCTCCCGAGTAATACATACTAAATAGGTACAGCTAATTGAGGGTCCTTCAATTAACTACAACAAGCATGTAGTTGAACACATAGAGATAAAACTTTGGCTCAATTATATAAAAACATAACAAGAATTTTTCTTACAAAAGGTTCCATCAAAACCCTAGATAACAAATTAGCTATTCATAATTGTATGTAAAACTACAATACTAAAAGTCATAACCAACAATGAAAAATAGGAAGAGGAAGGAAAAAACTCGTAGAAGAATTCCCCGCCTTGCTCCTATTGTGTCTCTGCCTCCTTAGGTCGAATCTGTGTCAAAAGTATGTCCAACCTCCTCCAAATACCATTTTTCCATGTATATATACCAAGTAGGGTCGGGCCCAAACAATTATATCTTCTCCTATGCGAAAAAGGACAAGTTTCCAGGCCTAGACGTCCGCGGGCGCGGTCCGAGCGCGGCATTTTCCCAGTGCACTGCCTCAGTCCGCGTCCAGGTCCACGGTCGCGGTTTTGACCGTGTTTTTCACCCTGTTCTGAAACAACTTACCTTGACATAGATGACAAAACTCCCCACTTGAAGCTCTCCAAAAATCACCCAACCAAGAGAAAAATGAAGAGAAATGGCCAAGACCTCGGTTATAAAATGCACACTGCCTCCAGTCCTTCCGCACCTGCGGTCACCTCACCCACACCTGTGCGCCCAAATATCCGCACCTGCGGCTTCCTCCTTCCCAGCCGGGCTCCACACTTGCGCTCTCTCGTCCTCATCTGTTCCTTCGCAAGTGCGGAAATGACCTTGCACCTGCGGCCCCAGCTAAGCCAACCCTTTTCCTCTTCTGCGACACCATAGCCGCACCTGCGGCCAAAACCTCACAGGTGCGGTCACACCAGATGACAGCAGCCTCAGCTTTCTCTCAACTCCAAATTTGATCCGTTAACCACCCAGAATCCACCCGAGTTCCCCGGGACCCCATCCAATTACACCAACCTACTCCAAAACATAATGCGGACCTGCCCGAGTCCTCAAATCACATCAAATAACATCGAAACAATGGATCACATCACAATTCAATCTTTATGAACTCTGAAATTTCCAACTTCTACATTCGATGCCGAAACCTATCAATCATGTCCGATTGACCCCCAAATTTTGCACACAAGTCACATTCAACATTACGGACCTGCTCCAACTTTCGGGATCGCATTCCGACCCTGATATCAAAATTTCCACTTTCGGTCGGATTTCTCAAAAACCTTCAAATTTCTATCTTTAGCCAAATGACTTCAAGATAACCTACGGACCTCCGAATTCACTTCCGATCATGCTCCCAACTCCAGAATCACCATACGAAGCTATTCCCAGACTCAAAATCCCAAATGGACATCAATATCACTTAAATGCACTTCATCCCAGACTTATGAAGTTTCTTCTAAAATGCTGACTTCTACAATATGCGTCGAAACGCTCTCGGTTCATCAAAAACCCGTTCCGAACATACGCCCAAGTCTGAGATCATCATATGAACCTGCTGAAACCTTCAAATCCTGATTCTGAGGTCGTTTTCTCAAAATTCCAATCTTGGTATAATTCTTCAAACTTAAGGCTTCCGAAATGAGAATTTTCTTTCCGAACTTCCCGAAATTCAACTCTGACCATGCCTACGAGTCATAATACCTGAAATGAAGTTGCTCATGACCTCAAACAACCAAACGACGTATTAGATCTCAAAACGACCGGTCGGGTCTTTACATTCTCTCCCACTTAAACATATGTTCATCCTCGAACGCACAAAGAACTACTTTGTAATTGCCCAAATTCATTGTTTAACACTTCTTGCACCTACTTGTGCTGCCACCACTCAGTTGAGCTCATTAGCTCGATCAAATCTGACGATATCCTCCTTTATTCATACAATAAGCTCAGAACCATGAATTATGCTCTCTCTAGCTTTTCTCTCGACGTAGGTTATGCTAACCTGCACCGACCTTGGTAGCCATGGCTAAGAAGAGAGGTCGACCGTTCAAAAATCCACCGCCCGTTACTATTGGAAGTTCCATCAGTGAAACTATCATCGCTAATACCATTGAATGTAGCAACACAAAAAATTGCAACCCCAACTGGGCCACCATTCACGATTAGATCTCTAGAAGTGGGGAGTGCTAGTGCTCATACAGGTGCATCGAAGAATCTGGCTCTAAGTCCCTCAATTAACCAATGAAGCTCAAGTGTGGAGAAATCGATTAATCATGAGATCAGACCATGCACAATTCCAATTGAGATCAATCAGACTCGGACTTAGCCAATTGCAGAGGAGAAGGAAATTTTGACTGAAAAGCCTTGGGTGAAGCTCTTTGCTGGAAATAGATCTGCAGAAAATGGTATGACCTTAACCTATATTGCTCCAGAAGTAGTAGATGGTCAATATGTGGTGAATTTAGACAAACTGGAGGTGGAAAATGAGACAGAAAAATGGAAGAAAGCGTTGATTGTCTATGTAATGGGGCAAACGCCAGGCTACAACCAGATGGATCGATAAATTACTCAACACTGGAATAACGTAGCTGAACCAGATCTATTTTTGCATGAAGATGGTTATTATGTAGTCAAATCTCTTAGTCTAAGTGATTTACGAGAAATCCTGTATAGGGGACCATATACCATTAATAGCAAACCTGTTATTCTCAAACAATGGTCACCGAAATTTAATTTCAATGCAGAACTCTTAACAGAGATCCCATTATGGGTAAAATTCCCTAAGCTTCCAATAAATCGTTGGGGAATAAATTCTTTGAGCAGGATGGCTAGTACTCTAGGTAAACCTCTATTTGTTGATCAATGCACAACCAAGCAAACTAGAGTGTCTTATGCTAGAATATTGATAGAGGTAAATGTAACAAAGAAGTTTCCTACTGAAATGACTATTAATAATCCATCTGGTAGACAGTTTCAACAGCCTATTGAGTTTGAATGGAAACCAAAATTTTGCTCAGAATGTCTAAAGATTGGACATGACTGTATGAAGCAGAAACAAATAGGGAAATCAGGGCACAACCAAAGGAACAAAAGACCTAGACTAGTTCCAACATGGGTACCAAAGAACAAAGAGCAGCAAACAAGGGAAACAACACAGATGGAACAGAGTGAAGATACAGATAACCATGCCAAAGGGAAGAGTGTTGTGCAATCAACATAAGGGAATAGTGAAGAAGGCTGGACACAGGTTCGAGAAAACGGGTCAAGCTCAGGTGCTAAGCCAACAACAACATCAATTTATCTAGCTCCTGGGGATATTACAACAGAAAATGGTTTCCAAGTTCTTCCTGATGAGGAACAAAGAATGGTGAAAGCCAAAACTCCTGATTTAGGAGGTAACAATAGACTATCATAATGACTTGGATCTTTTGGAATATTAGGGGAATAAATAAGAGGTACAAGCAGAAGGAACGAAAGCAGTACCTTAAAGAAAATCATATAAGTTAGCTATTATAATAGAAACTAGAGTTAAACAAAATAAGGCATTGCATGTTGCTGGTAGAGTTACTCCTAAATGGGAAAGACTATCAAACTATAAGGAAGCAAGAAATGGCAGAATATGGATTACATGGGATCCTAAATGGTATGACATCCAACTAGTTCAAGAAGCTTCTCAATTCATACATTGTCAGGTCACTGGATTACAGAATGGAATCAAATGCCTACTTACAGCCATCTATGGGTATAACACAGTTGAACAGAGGAAAGCACTATGGGATGGGTTGAAAAAAATAGCTCCTAGAAGTAATGAACCTTGGCTTTTATGTGGTGATTTCAATGCAGTCCTATACCCACAAGATAGATAAGGGTCACCAATAACTCTGGCAGAATTACAGGATTTCTCTAATTTTTGTAATAGTCTACTATTAAATGAAATTCCTTGGAGAGGTGAATACTATACTTGGACAAAGAAGCAACAAGGAGCAGACAGAGTGTGTAGCAGAATTGACAGAGCAATTTCAATTAATGAATGGATGGTGCAATATGGACATCTGACTGCAGAGTTTGGGGATCCATTTATTTTTTATCATGTGCCCATAATGATACCATTCAGAACCCCTAAGAGCAACATCAAAATACCTTTTATATTCTTCAATGTTTGGACTGAACATAGAAGTTTCAAACAGATAGTGGAGGATGGATGGAAAAGAAGGGAGACAATAGAGAAAATAAGGAATGTATGGATCTATCTGAAACAACTGAAGCCAGCTTTCAAGCATCTTAACAATGAAGAGTTTAAAGGGATCAGTGAGAAAATCATAAAGACCATAACTAAATTGAACGAGCTTCAAAAAGAAATACAACATAGGTATTCAGATTCCCTAGCTGATCAAGAGAAGCAATGTCTGCAACAATTGGAGAAATGGTCTATGATTGAAGAAAGTGTGGTACAACAAAATCCAGAGCTACATGGATCAAATTAGGTGATTCAAACACTAGGTATTTTACAGCAGTAATGAAGGAGAAACACCAGCAGAAACAGATTCGGGAGATCACCTCCCTATCTGGCATGAAGCTAAGAGACCCTAAAGCTATCAATGAGGAGTTTACATCATTCTATAAGTCCTTGATGGGATCAGTAGCAGTTTCGCTTCCTGGAGTTAATATGATGGTGATGAGGAATGGACCTCAACTGTCTCACTACCAGCAGATTGAGCTATGTGCAATTGTTACAGATGCTGAAATTTGTGAAGCACGTAGTTCAATTGGTGATCACAAAGCTCCTGGGATAGATGGATACAATGCTAGCTTCTTCAAGCAAGCCTGGCCAATCATCAAAACTGAGGTATGTGAAGCTGTTAGAGAATTCTTTAACACTGGAATCATGTTTAAAGCTATCAATTGCACTACAATAACCCTGCTTCCAAAGATAGCAAATCCTAATACTGTGAAGGATTATCTACCTATTGCTTGTTGCACAATGATGTACAAGTTGATTGCAAAAGTTCTTGCTGGGAGACTATAAAAAATTATGAATTTCATGATTTTTGAAGCTCAGGCAGGTTTTATACCAGGGAGAAGGATTTGGACAACATTATACTTGCACATGAATTGGTCAAGTCATACAGTAGAAAGCACATCTCTCCTAGATTCATGATCAAAGTTGACTTGCAAAAAACATACGACTCTGTAGAATGGATCTATTTGGAACAAGTTCTGGAAGGATTGAATTTCCCAGAAAAGTTTATCAAATGGTTAATGGCCTGTGTGAAGACAGTTAACTATACCATTCTTCTGAATGGGGAATCTCTAGAGCCATTCAATGCTACTAAAGACCTAAGGCAAGGAGACTCAATCTCTCCTTTCTTATTTGCCATTGCTATGGAGTATTTGAGCAGACTTCTTAATGAGTTACACCTGGGCAAGAGATTCAAGTATCATCCCAGGTGCAGCAAGCTACACATAACTCATTTAAGTTATGCTGATGATTTGTTGTTGTTTGCAAGAGGGGATACATCTTCAACTCAAAGGCTACAAGAATGCTTCACAACCTTTTCAAGAGCATCTGGTTTGCAAGAAAATCTAAATAAGAGTTCTATATACTGTGGAGGAATGGAAAGAGGTACTATAGATACAATATGTTAGACTATGGGATACACTCAAGGTCAATAACCTTTTAAGTATCTAGGAGTACCTTTGGACAAAAAGAAGCTGAATATGTTACAATGGCAGCCTCTCATTACCAAAATAGTAGCAAAGATTACTTCATGGACTGCAAAAAAGTTGTCTTATGCTAGAAGAGTCCAATTAATACAAACTGTCCTGTTTGGAATCCAATCATACTAGGCTCAAATTTTTCTATTACCAGTCAAGGTGATTAAATTGATTGAAGCTCATTGTAGAAGCTACATGTGGTCTGGTGGTAATGAAATCACAAAAAAAAACCCTCATTGCCTGGGATAAAGTGTGTCTATAATTCAGTAGGTGGACTCAATTTAAATAATCTGCACATCTGGAATACTGCTGCCATTGCCAAGACTTTCTGGGATTTATCTCACAAGCAAGATAAATTGTGGATTAAGTGGATTCATATTGTGTACATCAAGGACCAATGTATAAACTCTATGCCTATTCCTATGAATGCAAGTTGGATGGTGAGGAAGATATTGGAAGAAAGGGAGATCATAAATCAACTGCACAGACCTTTAGAGGTTAAGAAAAGCATTATCAAGCAGATATATCATCAACTGATTCCAATGTTACCCAAAACTACCTGGAGACGTCTTATGTGTACCAATTCTTCCAAACCTAAAGTTGTAATTACAATATGGTTGCAATGTCAAGGGAGGTTACTTACTGTGGACAAACTTAAGAAATGGGGACTCAAGGTGAATGATTTCTGTGTGTTATGTCAAATTAACCTGGAGACAAGGAATCACCTATTTGCTGAATGTGACTGTGCTAGAAGGTTATGGTGTAGGCTGACTCAATGGGAAAAGCTTCAGTACATTAGTCGTTCAACATGGGAACAACAACTACAACTCATTTGTCAGCACACAAAAGGGAAATCGACTGCAGCAAAACTGTTCAAGATGATGTATGTTGAATACACACATGCTCTATGGAAGGAAAGGAATAAGAGGATATTTCAAGATGCATTCAGAGATCACACAAGCTTGGCAAGAGAGATAGTTTGCATTTGTAATTTTAGAGCTACAGGGAATGTGAAGAAACTAGTCCAAAAATTGTTTTTCTAGCATAGATCACTGATAGCCATATAGTTTAGTATGCTAAGATAGTATAGTCTTTCCTTGTAATTGTCATGAGAATCAGCTAGCTAGGAGTAGCTAAGCTATGCTTTGTAATGCCTTCACTTTTTGGTGATAAATAAAAAAGTTTAATTACCAACAAAAAAAATAAGCTCAGAACCCAGTTCCAACACCCGAAAGTCTCTGTCAGGCCTGTTTCCAATATATGAACACCGTATCAACTACCACACGATGTACCAGAACATGACTGCATACCTTTGCTGAATTAGCACCATGCACCGCATAATTCATCACCCAACCACAATGACATTCCTTGAACCTTAATATCCAATATTCCACGAATCTGATGATCCCAATGCACCTTATGACATATATATAAGTCTTGCTATAATGCTAACGATACACCACAACGGAGGAGATGTGCAGAAATTCATAACCAACTGCAGAGTTAACAAATCATTGAATCTCTCCTCTTGACTAGAATCATCACCTCATTATGAACCAACTAATGGTATTTGTCCTTTAATATACTTCACAAAATCTTATCGCACTGATCCCTAGTCCAATAATCTCGTTTCACCCAGTATGAACTGCTCAGACAACAAATCACCCCAAACATGACCAACAGTCTCACATGATACCACAACGCGCCAATAGGCCATAACTCGAACATGATACATAAGAAATGACTCAGGAAAAGACTACCCGACTCACGCAACTTATTATGAACTCTCCTCAGAAAATAGAAAGCAAAACACAAGAAAATAGATATAGGGAACCGTACTCAACATCACGCAGTTGCGGCGCACAACCCGATCCAAATAACATACCTGTGGCGGCGTTCCACCCAATCCACACATAAAATTTACATAAGGAGATACACACTGAGCTAAATTTTTCGTTAGCACAAAATATTGAATATCGGTCACAAGCACGCTAAGTGCACAATACCATCCTGGGGAGACTGATAGAGCCATACGCTACAAAACTCAAGCACAACTGAGGTGCGATATATAATATGAATCTCAAGAGCTATCCTTCTCACATAACATCATCACTACGCGGGAAATCAACACATAGGGAATTATCAAGTTGTTTCCCAACTCACACGGCACAACAGAATATTACATGAGATGAACGAAGACGGAACAACATCTGATGTTCTAATACCTTTCCATGAAAAGAGCTATACCGAAATGAACACGCCTGACTCATATAAAGCCCATAATTATATTTAAATCCATCCACAAACATCGAGTCTACCCTGCTCGCACCGAACTAGGCTAATAGCTTTACCTGGGTCCATAATACACCACTTTTCTCAAAACACACAAGAAAAACCGTCATAGCCAGGACAAACATCCCACAATCCACAACAAAATGAACCGAGCGCCCTCCAGGCAAAAACTCTCAAATAAGCAAGATTACACCTCTTTATACTTGGTCCGAATCTTCAATCTGTTAAGTGACTACATGTCATACTCATATGATCTTCCTGTGGTCATGCTCCCACGTCCTTCCACACAAGGTAACGAGTCTTCACATCCAAACTACCGACCACACTAACGCTGTGAAACAATTCAAGAACCCATAACCAGGATGCAAAGCCTCTTTCACTAAACACCGATCTCCGGTGATCTGAAGACAACACCAGCTTACTCTAAACATTCGAACCCCTTTTTCTTGCTCATCCGAGATCATGACATCCTTGTCAACACCGAACTGCAACCTCGATCCCTACTTCCAGTTACATACTGCTTACCGCACCTAACATGCCAATATGAGATAGCGCAAGAATCCCATCATAACTCCTGAACCACTAATAGGGTGAACACTTCATCATATAGAAACCTTTTACCTACCTCAATTCAAAAGAACCACCACAACACACGAGTGAATTCCCATAATCACAATACATGCAAATCCTTAAGTAGTAGTATATACCACCATAATCCTTCAGGTATCCGCCCACCCATGACAGGCCATAATGCTTGAATGCTTCCAAATAAAATCTATCACGGCGACCGACAAGCCTCGCACATACCGTCACAAATTACATGCATAACTTAATCACGCTGAAGGAACTGATCACTGCCATACATGTGCCATTTCAACCATGGCTAACCGATCTATTTTCTTCCAATTTATCCTTTACTTGACTTAGAAGTAACGATAGCCTCATCCAAAAATATTGTGAACCCAAGTCCACTCTCCTTTCAAGTGACTTTATATCACGAGACCACTCTGTCTCAAATCCCGCGGGTCATCTGATACCCTCCAATGTTACATCACAAGCCGAAGATAACATGGAACACTCCGAGCCTCCTATCACGGTCTGCTGCAAAAAGCCAAATTCTTAACCATGCTGCGGGCTTGAAACCCTTGAACACTGCATTCTTAACCTTTTGAATTCATTGGAACCATTGTTGAGAGTCACCCACTCTAGCTTGGTCCCGAAAATAATCAACTCTACGGCTGCGGTGGCACCTAAACACCCATCTTGATAAAGCACCCGACTGAATCCCTTCCCTTGTAAATTACCTCTGCACTAAGCATAAATTCTGAATGTTTCGAAAGCCTAAACCTGATTCAATAAGGCCAACCCTTGCACACCTTTATCAAATCCCATGCTCGATTACTATTTTACCCATTTTCCCTTAGCTGCAATAACTTGCCAATACGCCGATAATCCGTAACCCAATGAGAAGATAATCATGCAACGCAATCGCAGGCGGTGGGACTCTCCCACTTACCCTGAAGATACTCCTTGCACCACTCTGGACCCCACCAAAATTCTTTCTTCATTGCTGACACGATCTTTCTCAACCAACCCGTCAACTTCTTCTAAATTCTCCTGTCAGCATTCCACGAATACTCTAATTCTCTAGCATCATTCACATATTCAGTCTCCTACGGAACATCCACTGGAATTCCTCGCAGAAACTTGCCAACCACACAACCGCTAACCTGCTCACAGGAGATAACCCTCCTGCGGAGATTACCAACTGACACCATCCAACCACATTGTACTGCACAATCTCTATGACATCAATAACCCATCCTACGCCTGACCTCATTTATCAACTTTACCAGTCCGTCCGCTCCTCATGGACATCTACTAAATGTGCGACAATATCTTCCAATTCACCGCTATATTGCATCCTTCTTCATCCCGAACAACTCCTCTCATTGTATCCAACCTTCCTCCGAAATAGCCAATATTTCAATTTAAGTGTGTGGAGCCCATCATCGTCCACTAAAATTCCCAAATCACTCCAAACTTCCCCTCAAGAGGTGTATCTATCTTACCACAGAACTCATATGCTACGCTGCCACTCTCCCATTTTGGTTAAACTCACTCCTGCAAGCAACTACATGACTTCCTTTTCTTACACCTGGCCCTTTAAAAATTTAACCATCACCTGACACTTCCCACGTGTCCCTCCTCATCCCTTGCTGCCCAGCCGTTGCCTTAGGCCAATAACTATCTTTGTAGCACTTGAACTAACAGATCACCACAACTTCAACCCTTCCCGAAGATCATCTTTCCTGAGCCGTCCGCATTAGAAGTACCTATTCAGTCCTGAACCACCACACACCATGATCTCTGACAACCGCTTCTTCAATATTACTTCACAACAATCGGACCCAATGCAACCGAAGAAACTATAACACCGACGGACTTAACATATTCTATTCGATCAAAGATGACGATGTCACATCACCGATGAATGTTCCACCTCACTTGAAAACACCAAGTCTTATTACTTTATCAACCTGATCATGCACATTTATAGTCCAATTGCCTTTCCTCCGCCGAAAATAAAATACTAAAATCTCGGAATCACGCTTTGAGAAGACCTCCTTCCAAGTCATTCATTGTCCCAACACATGGGCAAGCTTCCTATCACTACGTCAATACCGTGCGGTGACCAATCATAAGCATCATAACAACCTGATCATAGCCTCAAAGCCCTCATAAACATAGCTACTGAGCTGAAACAACATATTATCCTTCCGCAGAGCGACAACAATAGCCCCCAACCAACTACGCATGGAAAAACATCACGCACCATATCTCTAGTACCATTACCATTCCTCAAATCCCCGATTCATAGCAAGCGCTTTCAGACGCGTAAGATTGAGTAAGAAGGAATGTAGGCATAAGCCTCAAAGGAATCAAACTGCACGATGAGGAATCAAGAAGGGAAGTACTCCTAATAGCCCTGGAGCCTCTTGAAGATAAGTACAGACATCTCTGTACCGATCCGCAAGAATCTACTAGACTTGCTCATGACTCGTGAAACCTAAGGAAACCTAGTGCTCTGATACCACGTTTTCACGACCTGAAATCCATTAAGGTCGTGATGGCGCCGGACACCAATGTCAGGCAAGCCAACACAAAATAGTTAAATAAAATTCCTATTCTAGCGTTTGAAATCTTTATTACCTTTCATTTCATTACATAATAAGTGAATAAAAATCCGTTAAGTAAGTAACAATGGTTTAACATCCATTTAATAAGATACATCCCAAACTCATCCCAGAACCCGGTGTCACAAGTGCATGAGCAAATTTCTAAGAAAGAAATATACATGTAATACAATATTCATCCGGGGTACAAACTGGACAAAGAATTTAAAATAGAGTACAATACATCTGAGGAAGACTCTGCCGGCTGCGGGTCATCTCGGGATGGTGCAACTCGTCTGAGTCCCCATGTCAACCATGCCACGGTGCCAAGCGGGTCCACGATATATGCATGTACCTATGCAACAAAATGCACAGCAAGTGTAGTATGAGTACGAAAATAACGTGTACTCAGTAAGTATCCCCCCTAACCTCGACGAGCTAGTGACGAGAGGTCGAATTTGACACTTACTAGGTGTCAATTTAATAAAATCAAGGGTGACACTAAGCATGGATATCATAGGTAATTAACATATAGTAATAGGAAATAACAACTTCTTCCATATTTAAAAATTTTAAGTCTTCATCATTTCAGTTGACAACTTATAATTCAAGGCCAGTAAACAGTTAAAAATCACAGGAAATACTCAGCAAATATCATGCGCAAGTATGCCGAGGGTCGAACGGCTCGAACCATCAATAAATAAATGTGCATTGCCGAAGGGTCGAACGGCTCGAACCATAGATGCATCTATTACCCTGCTCGTGAATCGATCATGCGACGCGGTCATATATAATAATAGATTTACCCTGCTCGCAAATCATACATGCAACTCAGGTACTCATAGATACACATATTCACACATTAAATTCACATTTTATCAGGAAGACAATTACTCAAGGAAGTGATAAAATTCTCTTTTAATGGACACGAAGATAGTATGTAAATCTTTTCTGGAAATTCATTTGCCAAGTTCAATAAGGTTTAAATATTATAATTTATCAGTAAAATTACAAGTACGGAAAATAAAGCATGTTTTTGGGTCCTAGACTACCCGGACATAAGCATAATAGTAGCTACGCACAGGCTCTCGTCACCTCGTGCATACGTATCCCCCACAAATAGTAGCACATATTTAATTAGTTCACCTACGGGGACAATTCCCCCTTACAAGGTTAGAAAGGAGACTTACCTCGCTCCGAAGATTCATAACCGGCCTCCAAGCCCCTCCGACGACTCAAATTGATGCACAACACCCTAAAACTAACCAAATAACGGGAAAACTAATGAAAATACACTCTAATACTTATAACAATTTAATTTATATAAATTCCCAACTCCGATCGAAAAGTTGACCAAATTTCCCTCGGGCCCACACGCCCGGATTCCGAAATTTCTCGAAGATAAACTCTACCCATAGCCTTACTAACTCAAATATACAATTTACTCTAATTTCATGCTCAAATTCGTGGTCAAAATCCAAGAATGCAAATTCTAGGTTTTTCTTCAAAATTTTCAACTTTTCCACAATTTTTCATGTTCAATCCATGTATAAACCTTGTATTTAACTTGGAATGAGTAGAATCAACTTACCCTGACAAAGATGACGAAAATCCTCATTTGAAGCTCTCCAAAAATCGCCCAACCAAGAGAAAAATGAAGAGAAATGGCCAAGACCTCGGTTATAAAATGCACACTGCCTCCAGTCCTTTCACACCTGCAGTCACCTCGCCCGCACCTGCGCGCCCGCACCTGCGCCCAAATATCCGCACCTGCGGCTTCCTCCTACCTAGCCGGGCTCCGCACCTGCGCTCTCTCATCCGCATCTGCGCCTTCACAGGTGCAAAAATAACATCGCACCTGCGTCCCCCAGTCAAGCCACCCCTTTTCTGCTTCTGCGACACTATAGTCGCACCTGTAGCCAAAACCTCGCAGGTGCGGTCACACCAGATGACTGCAGCCTCAGCTTTCTCTCAACTCCAAATTTGATCCATTAACCACTCGGAATCCACCCGAGGCCCCCGAGACCCCGTCCAATTACACCAACCTACTCCAAAACATAATGCGGACCTGCCCGAGGCCTCAAATCACATCAAATAACATTGAAACAATGGATCACATCACAATTCAATCTTTATGAACTTTGAAATTTCCAACTTCTACATTCGATGTCGAAACCTATCAAATCATGTTCGATTAACCCCAAACTTTGCACACAAGTCACATTCAACATTACAGAGCTTCTCCAACTTTTCGAGATTGCATTCCGACCCTGATATAAAAATTTCCACTTCCGGTCGGGTTTCTCATAAACCTTAAAATTTCTATCTTTAGCCAAATGACTTCAAAATAACCTACGGACCTCCGAATTCACTTCTGATCGCGCTCCCAACTCCAGAATCACCATACGGAGCTATTCCCAGACTCGTAATCCCAAATAGACATCAATATCACTGAAATGTACTTCATCCCAGACTTATGAAGTTTCTTCTAAAATGCTGACTTCTACAATATGCGCTAAAACGCTCCCGGGTCATCCAAAACCCATTCCGAACATACGCCCAAGTCCGAGATCATCATACAAACCTGCTAGAACCTTCAAATCCTGATTCTGAGGTCGTTTACTCAAAATTCCAATCTTAGTAAATTTTTCCAACTTAAGGCTTCCGAAATGAGAATTGTTTTTCCAAATTGACTTCGAACTTCCCTAAATTCAACTCTGAACACGCCTACGAGTCATAATACCTGAAATGAAGCTGCTCATAACCTCAAACCACCAAACGACGCGTTAGATCTCAAAACGACCGATCGGGTCGTTACATTCTTAGTGGATTATTTAAATAAAAATATTATCTATTTATTTGAGTTATTGTTTGTTTGTAATATATGTCGATAAGACACAATTTATATTGCTATATATCTACATTAAATAATGTAAAACATGTAGTTGACTGAAAAGTCAATTTTTATTTTAGTGTTCTTGGAAGTCATATTCTTCTGAGAAATATTCAGGAAAATAAACTGGCTTCAGCCATGTCGAGTAAGTGTAAAAAGGATCAAACCTCTAAAATAATATCGATAAAAGGGTGATATAAGTGTTAGATAACGTTAATTATATAGAGTGATGCAATCTGATAAAAGAGGCCTTTACAACACAAGTCTAATACATGATACTACAAAAGAATAAAGTGATCAACGAGCGAGAAGAAAAGATCGGCACTCTATAAGAGAGAAAATAAAATTGACACTTTGTATCCCTATTTGGGAAATAAATAGAAATATATATTACCACTTATTAAATTCTCCCCGTTGTGAGAAGAAGATTCTGCAGTGGATGAAGCGGAGTGTACATCTTGGTTTATCATGAAAATACCTGTTATGAGTTTTATTACTTCTTTTACTTTTTGGAGAAACGAGATAAACATAAGATGCTTTAAAGAGAGCAAATTTATGTTCAACATGTGAAATATCCTGCTCTTTTTTCATTAGCAAAACTTCAATTCAACATCTAAAATATCCTACTCTTTTTCATACTTTTGGTGTAAAATATTAATCTTTGAACATAAATAATATAGAACTAATGCTTGATTTCATTAGTTTTATCAACAGCTAGAAGCACTATTATGCCATTGGTATTAGGGGTGTAAAATGGGGCAGGGCAGGTTAGGGCGGGGCGGGGCGGGGAAAGCCTTGACCTGCTAATACTTTGACCCGCCCTGCCCTGTCCTATTTAGCATTTTTTTTCAAATTTTGCCCCTATCCTGTCCCGTTTAAGCTCTCTTGTATTTTTGAACCTATTTTTGAACAAGGTTCTAGTTAATATGATTCTTTAGAAGGCTTAATTGAATTTTTCTTACACAGGTAATCGAAGACGCCAAGACGGTGCAGCTTCCATTTTCTATTTCACACTGCTAACTTGGCTAGGGAATTGCTTATTGGACTTGAAGTAATGATCAATATACATTGTATTCATATCAAAAAGATATCATAGATTATAAACTCAAAAATATTGTATAACTACTTTTTATTACCTGAATAGTTGATTCGTTTACAAATTGAATAAGAACAGAAAAGTTTCTCTAGCAATAGTTGTGTAACGATCCGACCGGTCGTTTTGAGCTCTAGCGTATTGTTCAGCAGTTTGAGGTCATGAGCAGCTCCATTTCAGGTATCCTGATTTGTAGGCGTGGTCGGAATCGAGTTTCGGAAAGTTTAGAGTCAAATTGGAAAGAAAATTCTCATTTCAGAATCCTTAAGTTGGAGAAATTAACTAAGATTGGAATTTTGAGTAAACAACCTCCGAATCAGGATTTGAAGGTTCCAGCAAGTTCGTATGATGATTTCAGACTTGGGCGTATGTCCAGATCGGGCTTTGGATAACCCGGGAGCGTTTCGGCGCATATTATGAAAGATAGTATTTTAGAATTAAAACCTATCAAATTAAAGATCTTCGAGTCTAGTTTCTAAATCTTCAAACCTTTTGTCATTTGGATATTTCTAAAATGAGTTATAGACATTTTAACAGAAGATGTACAGCAAGGGAAAATTATAATAGGATGTACAACTTGCACAGTGCAAGGTACAACTCGATGAAGCCTGGGCAGATTGTTTAAACACGAGTTTTGGCCCATTTTCATTTCTTTCTTTTGGTTTGGACGATTTTGGAGAGCTTTGCCCATTTTCATTTCTTTCATTTGGTTTGGACGATTTTGGAGAGCTCAAGGAGGGATTTCACCAAGCAACACTAGGTAAGTGATTTCTTCCTATTTTTGAGTTAAATATGTAATCTTACATGGATTTAGACATGGAAAATTAGTATAAATTTGGGATTTTTGGGGAAGACCTAGAATTTGGAATTTTAAACTTTTACCATGAATTTGAGCATGAAAATTAGAGTAAATTGTATAATTGAGTTAGTAATGCTATGGGTAGAATTTATCTTCGAAAAATTTTAGAATCCGGGCACGTGGGGCCAAGGGCATTTTGGTCAATTCCTTGAGCGGAGATGGGAATTTATATAATTTCAATTGTTAACAAAGTTCATTTTGGTTTGTCATTATTTGGATAGTTTTGGGGCGTTGTGCATCCATTGGAGTCGTCGGAAGGGATTGGAAGCCGGTTATGGAATTTCAGAGCGAGGTAAGTCTCCTTTCTAACTCTGTGAGGGGGCATTGTCCCCCTAGGTGAACTAATTAAGTATGTGCTACTATCTACGGGGGCTACGTACGCACGAGGTGATGGGAGTCCATGCGTAGCTACTATTATGTCATGTCCGGGTAGTCTAGGACCCATTAGCATGCCTTACCTGTTGTACCTATGATCTTGCCTGTAATATTAGACTGCTAATATAATCGTAATATTAATTGAATATCTAAAGAAGACTAGAGTTCATTTTCTTAATCATCTAGAAACAGAATTGATTTCCTCCGTGGACAATTGTATTCCGGATAAGGTTATATTATTGAATATTATAAAACTTGGCAAATGAATTTTGAGAAAGGATTTAAATACTATTTTGTGATTTTTAAAAGAGAAATATGTCATTTACTTGAGTATTTGTTTTTTCGACGTAGTCGGGGTGGTCTGTTGATTGTGCATAACTGCATGTGACCGCTTCGCAATTTACATTCCGCGAGCGGAGTGTTATTCCCCCACTCTCATGGGAGCCGGTCGTATGCCACGGCGGATTGAAAGATGAACTTATGGTTCGGGTCGTTCGACCCTCGGCAGTGCATAGATATGATTATTTTATGGCAAAGTTGCACTTATGGTTCGGGCCGTTCGACCCTCGGCAGCGCACATACATGATTATTTTATGGCTCAGGCCGGTTGTCCTTATCCCGTATGCGCATGCTAAATTGTTAAATATTTTTCATGGATTTTGAAGTGACAAGATATTTGGGAGAAAATAAAGAAGTAATTGTTTATTTAAGAAATTTTGGGGGAAAATGAGGAAGTAGTAACTGTTTATTTACTTCTAGTATTTATTTGAATTACATGTATCTGTAATGCTTACTGTTTTATCATCCTCGTATGCCTATTACTGATATCATATTGTGCTAAATTAATTTGTTGGACCTTAGTGAGTGTCTAATTCGACCTCTCGTCACTACCTCTCGTCACTACCTCTCTGAGGTTAGGCGGGCGACTTACTGAGTACATGTTGTTTTCGTACTCATGCTTTACTTGTTGTGCATTTTTATTGCACAGGTACCTTTATTGCGATGTGGCTGGTTTGGTGACTTAGGAGAGCTGCATTATCCGGAGGCGATCTGCAGCTGACAGAGTCTCCCTCGTAATATATTATTTCATTTTAATTTCCTTGTCCAATTGTATTTCGGACAAGCTTTGTAAAAATTGTAAAATTCTTAAAATTTGCTCATGCACTTGTGACACCGGGTTCTGGGATGTGTTTGGGATTTAATTTAATAAATGGAATGGCTTACCTGTCTTATTTATTTGATAAATTTTTTATTCGCTATTATAACATGTAAGTAAAAGATAACGATTTTGGAAAAGATGTTAAAACAGGAATTTATTTCAACTAATTTATGATTGGCTTGCCTGACGGTGGTGTCTGGCGCCATCACGACCTTAGTATATTTTGGGTCATGACAACTTGGTATCATAGAGATAGGTTCCCTTAGGTCTCACGAGTCATGATCAAGTCTAGTATAGTCTTGGGGATCGGTACGGAGATGTCTGTACTTATCTTCGAGAGGCTACAAGGCTGTTAGGAGTACTTCCCTTCTTGATTCCTCATCGTGCGATTCGATTCCTTTGAGGCTTATTCATATGTTTCTTCCTACTCAATATTATACGTCACGAAGTGCTTGCTATGAATAAGGAATTTGAGGAATTGAAATGGTGCTATGGATGTGGTGCGAGATATTTTCCATGCGTAATTGGTTGGGGCTATTGTTGTTTCCCTACAGAAGGATAATATGTTGTTTCAGCTCAGTAGCTGTGTTTCTGAGATCCATGAGGCTATGCTCAGGTAGTGAAGATGTTTTCGATTGGTTATCACACGATATTGATATGATGGTAGAATGCTTGCCCATATGTCGGGGTAATGAATGACTTGAAGGGAGGTCTTCTCAGAGAGTAATTTCGAGATTTCAGTATTTTAGTTCTAGCGGAGGAAGGGCAATTGGACTATGAATGTTCAAGTCTGGGGGATAAAGTGATAAGACTTGGTGTTATCAAGTGAGGTGGAGTATTCACCTGTGATGTGATATCGTCGTCTTTGATCGAATAGAATGTGTTAAGTTCGCCGGTGTTATGGTTCTTCAGCTGCATTAGGTCATAGTGTTGTGAAGTGGTATTGAAGAAGCAGTTGTCATAGACCGTGGTGTGCGGTGGTTCAAGTATTTAATGAGTATTTCTAATGAAGGCAGCTCGAGAAAGATGATCTTCGGGGAGTCGAAGTTATGGTGATCTGCTAGTTTAGGTGTTGCAAAGAATGATATTGAATTGAGGCCTCAATTGAGAAGCATGTGATGAAGGAAGACATGTGAGAAGTGTCAAGGGGCGGCTAAATCTCTAAAATGCAAGGCATGAGAGACGGAAGTCGGGTAGTTTCTTAAAGGAATGAGTTTAACTAAAGTGGGAGAGTGGCAGTGTAGCATATGAGTTTAGTGGTAAGATAGCTGCCTATGTTGAGGAGAAATTTGGAATGGTTTGAGGATTTTTGTGGAAGGTGATTGGGTCCGCGGGTTTAAATTGAAATATGGTTATTTCGGCGAAGGTTGGATATAATAGAGAGAAGTCGCTAGGGATGAAGAAGGATGCAATATGGCAGTTAATCTGAAGATATTGTAGCGCATTTAGTAGATGTCCATGAGGAGCAGACGGACTAGTAGAGTCGGTGAATGAGAACGGGCTTAGGATGGGGTATTGATGTTGTAGAGAGTGTGCAGTACAGCGTCGTTGGAAGGAGTAAGTTGATGATTTCCACAGGTGGGTTATCTCCTGTGAGTAGATTAGCGGTTGTGTGGTTGGCAAGTTTCTGCGAGGGATTCTAGTGGCTATCCAGTAGGAGGCCAAATATGTGAATGATGCTAAAGAATTTAAGTATTCATGGGATGCTAATAGGAGGACTTAGAATAAATTGACAGATTGGTTGAGAAAGATCATGTTAGCAAAGGAGAGAGGATTTTGGTGGGGTCCAGAATGATGCAAGGAGTAGCTTCAGTCTAAGTGGGAGAGTCCCACCGCCTGTGATGGGGTTGCAGGAATATCATCTCATGGGGTTGCGGATTATCGGCGTATTGTCAAGTTATTTCAGCTAAGGGGAAAGGAGTAAAAATGGTAATTGTGCATGGGATTTGATTAATATTTGCAAAAGTTGGCCCTATTGGACCAGGGTTAGGTTTTGGGAGTGTTCTATGTTATTTTTAGCGTGCAGGATAGTATTGGATGAGTGAGAGAAATAAACTCCGGGTTGTAGAAAGATTATCAGGAGGATATGAGACAGGTTGTGGGATTTAGGCAGCATGATCTCGTGAATCAAGGTCACTTGGGATGAGTGAGGGTTGAGTTGCTATGAGTTGAAGGAAGTTACTATTATTCCTGAGGCAATTGAAGATGATTAAAAGAAGATAGAGTGGTTATCCATGGTTGAAATGGTGCACTTACGGCAGTGATCAGTCCCTTCAGTGTGATTAAGTTATGTGTGTAGTTTGTGCCAGTAGCGAGGCTTGTCGGCCACCATAATGGACTTTATTTGGAAGCATTCAAGTATTATGGCATGTCAGGTGTAGGTGGATCCTGGAAGGATTATGGTGGTATAGACTACTCCTTGAGGATTTGCCTGTTTTGTGATTTTGAGAATTTACACGTGTGTTGTTATGGTTCCCTTGAATTGAGGTAAGTAAAAGGTTTCTATGTGATGAAGTGTTTCCCCTATTAACGGTTCAGGAGTTATGATTGAAATCCTATGCCATTCCATACCGGCATGTTAGGTGCAATAGTCAGTGTGGAGCTGGAAGTAATGATCAGGGTTTCGGTTCGGTGTTGACAAGGATGTCATGAGCTCGGGTGAGCAAGGGGAAAAATGGATATGAATGTTTAAGGTAAGATAGTGATGACTTCAGCGTCATCTGAGATCGGTGTTTGGTGAAAGAGGCTTTGTATCCTGGTTATGGGTTCTTGATTTGTTTTACAGCGTTAGCATGGTCGATGGTATGGATGTGCAGACTTGTTACCTTGTATGGAAGGTCGTGGGAGCGTGACCACAGGAAGATTGTATAAGTGTGACGTGTAGTCACCTAATTGAATGAAGATTTAGACCAAGTATAAAGAATTGTAATATTGCTTATTTGAGAGTTTATGCCTGGAAGGTGTTCAATTCATCTTTGTTGCGGATTGTGGGGTGTAGTCCCGGCTATGATTGTGGTTCTTGCATGTTATGGGAAGAAGTGGGTTATTATGGACCCAGGTAAGGCCATCAGCCTAGTTCAGTGAGAGCAGAATCGTCTTGAAGTGTGTGAATGGATTTAAACAGGACTATGGGCTTCATGCGAGTCATATGTGTTCATTTCAGTATAGTGCTCCTCAAGGAGGGATGTTGAAACACCAGATGTTGTTTCGTCTTCATCAATATCATGTAATATTATGATTGTGCCGTGTGAGTTGTGGAACGGCTTGATAAATTCCTATGTGCTGAGTTTCTGCGTAATAATGATGTATGTGAGCAGGAGAGCTCTTGAGATTCAGAGTATATATATCGCACCTCAGTTGTGCTTAAGTTTTGTAGCATATGGCTCCATCAGTCTCCCCAGGGTGGTATTATGCACTTAGAGTGCTTGTGACCAATATTCAGTAATTTGTAATAGTGAGTAATTCAGCTCCGTGTGCATCTCCTTCTGTGAGTTTCATGATGGGATCGGGTGGCACGCCGCCACGGGTATGCTATTTGAATCAGGTTGCACGCTGCATCAGTGTGATGTTGAGTATAGTTCCCTATATCTGTTTCATGTGTTTTACACCCTGTATTCCTTAGGAAAGTTCATATTAGTTGCGTGAGTTGAGTAGTCCCTTCCTGAGTCATTTCTTTATGTATCATGTTCGAGTTGTGGCCTATTGGCGCATTGTGGTATCGTGTGAGACTGTTGGTCATGTCTGGGATGATTTGTGTCTGAACAGTTCATACTGGGTGAGACGAGTTTATTGGATCAGGGATCAGTGCGATAAGGTTATGAGGAATCTATGAAAGGACAATTACCCTTATTTGGTTCATAATGAGATGGGGATCTAAGTCAAGAGGAGAGATTCAATGTTTAGTTAACTCTGCAGCTGGTTAGGAATTTCTACACATCTCCTCCGTTGTGGTGGTATCGTCAACATTATAGCAGGATGTATGTATTTATATTATAAGGTGCATTGGGAGCATCAGGTTCGTAGGATTTTGGCTGTTAAGGTTCAGGGAATGTTATGGTGGCTAGATGATGAATTATGCGGTGCATGGTGCTGATTCAGCAAAGGTACGCAGTCGTGTTCTGGTACCTCGTGTGGTAGTTGGTACGGTGTTCATATATTAGAAACAGGCCTGGCAGAGAAATTTCAGGTGTTGGAACTGGATTCTGAGCCTATAATATGAATAAAACAAGGAATCTTCAGATTTTATCAAGCTAATGTACTCAGGTGGGTTGTGGTAGCACGGGTAGGTGCTTTAGGTGTTAAGCAGTGATTTCAGATAACTCCAGAGCAGTTCCTAGCACGTTCGAGGACGAACGTCTGTTTAAGTGGGGGAGAATGTAACGACCCAACCAGTCGTTTTGATCTCTATCGCGTCGTTCAGCAGTTTGAGGTCATGAGAAGCTCTATTTCAGGTATTATGACTTGTAGGCATGGTCGGAATCGAGTTTCGGAAAGTTTAGAGTCAAATTGGAAAGAAAATTCTCATTTCAGAAGTCTTAAGTTGGAGAAATTGACTAAGATTGGAATTTTGAGTGAACGACCTCCGAATCAAGATTTGAAGGTTCCAGTAGGTTCGTATACAGATTTCAGACTTAGGCGTATGTCCGGACCGGGCTTTGGATAACCCGGGAGCGTTTCGGCGCATATTATGGAAGATAGCATTTTAGAAGAATTTCATAAATTTGGGATGTAAGGCATTTTAGTGTTATTGATGTCCGTTTGGGATTTCGAATCTGGGAATAGCTTCGTATGATGATTCAGGAGTTGGGAGCGCGATCGGAAGTGAATTCAGATGTCCGTAGGTCATTTCGAAGTCATTTGGCTAAAGATAGAAATTTGAAGGTTTTTGAGAAGTTTGACCGAGAGTTTGACTTTTTGATATCGGGGTCGGATTCCAATTCCGAAAGTTGGAGCAGGTCCTTAAGGTCGAATATGACTTGTGTGCAAAATTTAGGGTCAATCGGACGTGATTTGATAGGTTTCGGCATCGGATGTAGAAGTTTGAAATTTCAAAATTCATAAAGCTTGAATTGGAGTGCGACTCATGATTTCGACGTTGTTTGATGTGATTTGAGGCCTCGAGCGAGTTTGTATCATGTTTTAGGACATGTTGGTATAATTGGTTAAGGTCCCGAGGGCCTCGGGTGGATTTCGGAAGGTTAATGGAATGAATTTCAGACAAAAGAGTTGCTGAAATTTTCTGCAGAAAGCTGTTTTGACAGCAACTAGTGAAATCGCGGAGCTGAATTTGGAAGCTTATATCTCGAAATATATAAGGATTCTGAAAATTTGCATTGAATTCTAGTTTCCAGAAAGTTAAACCATTCATGATTTGGACATTTTATCAGAAAGTTATGAACGATTGAAGATGGCTGGTGGAGCAGTTTTGACAGAATTTTCTTATGCATGGAGACGACTTTAGAAGATCATATCTCGGAATGTATAAAGTTTTATATGGTGTAAAACCTATCAAATTAAATATCTTCGAGTCTAGTTTCTAAATCTTCAAACCGTTTGTCATTTGGATATTTCTACAAGGAGTTATAGACATTTTAACAGACGGTGTACAACAAGAGAAAATTGTAATAGGATGTACAACCTATACAGCGCAAGGTACAACTGTTGGACTTTAAATCCATTGGGCTTTAAAGACAAGGAGTGTGAATTGGAAAATGGTGGAAAATAAAATGGAGGGAAATGAAATTTGAATCAAGTGAGCTTTGTCATGAACTTTGTACCACATTGGTAAAAGACAACTACACTTGTGTGTATAAATATAGAATCACTTCTTAGAGTTCTTAAAAGGAGTTGAAGAGAATGAACCCTCGCGCCATCGTCGTCGCTCGGCTCGGCTTCGGCTTTGGATTTGGATTTGGACAAAAGTTATTTAATTAATTATTTAAGAATTAATTAAGTGCTAGTCAGTTTATTAACGGAATTAACTGAAACGTATAACCCAAACGATGCATTTTTCTTCTGAACAAACACCTCTTCATGAACAGACATCACACTGCCTATAAATTCCGAGGCACGGCTTCCTTTTCACTCACTGAAAAAATCGAGAATTTCCTTCTGAAAAATATTGCATTCTACTTCGTAGTCTCTCTCTCAAAATCGTAAGTGTGATTTTTCTCCGTTCTTTGAGTTCGTTGGTATCCTGCAATTAGTATTGCCACTGTTGCAGGAAGGTTTGTTCCGTTTCGTCCTGGGAGGATTTAATCCATTACCTTGGTAACTTGTGACGGGGTTAAAATTTCTTAAGGACACACAAGGAAATTGTGGACTCGGAATATTTCATATCATCTACTGATTTTCTGTTTCTTCTAACAGTTTGTTTTAACACAATATCGACAACAAGATTAAGGAATTTTATTTAACGTTTTTGTGTTGAAGTTTATATTAAACTGTTATCTATATTTTGTATACTGGTTGGAGACTAAATCCTTTGAGCTTTCTACTCCAATAACTATTTTGTCCGGTTTAAAGTATATCAAAACTTTACCGGAATAATAAACGTACGGGTTTGAAGTATATAAAAACTTCACCATTGTTACGTGTTGTATGTTTGGTTTGGTATTCAGTTTGAAGATATCAAAACTTCACTGATTTAACGAAGTTCTGTTTGTTTCCAACTCTATAGAAACATGACGAATGAAAACCAAATTAATGAAAATGTTGCTGGAACGGGTGCTTCGTCGAGTGTTGTTGCTTCGTCAAGACCAGCACATACGATGGCATCGACAGAAAAACTCGGGAAATTTTCTGGTACAGACTTCAAACGTTGGCAGATGAAGATGCTATTCTATCTAACTACACTAAGCCTGCAACGATTCATCAAGGAGGATATTCCAGTTGTGGGAGGAGATACTCCTGAGGATGAACTATTTGTGGTAATTGAAGCATGGAAACACTCTGATTTCCTATGCAGAGACTACATCTTAAGTTGTTTGGAGGATGGCTTGTATAATGTTTATAGTGTCATGGAAACTTCAAAAGAGTTATGGAACGCTCTTGAGAAAAAGTACAAGACCGAGGATGCTGGACTTAAGAAGTTCGTTGCTGCAAAATTTTTGGAGTTTAAAATGATTGACACCAGGTCGGTCATCACTCAAGTCCAAGAATTACAAGTCATCGTGCATGACCTCCTTGCTGAAGGTATGACCCGAGTCAATAATTTTATTAATAATATTGATAGTGTTATTAATTATAAATTTGTTGCTGAAGGTATGGTCATAAATGAGGCGTTTCAAGTTGCTGCCTTCATTGAAAAGTTACCTCCTTTATGGAAGGACTTTAAGAACTACTTGAAGCACAAGCGCAAAGAGATGGCACTTGAGGATCTAATTGTTCGTCTAAGGATAGAAGAAGACAACAAAAATGCTGAAAAGAAGTCATGTGGCAACTCGGAAATAATGGGAGCTAACATTGTTGAGGAAGCACAGGAAAATAAAAGGAAAAGAAAGAAGGCATCTGGACCAAAGAATTATCCGAACAAGAAAAAGTTCAAAGGTAGTTGTCACAACTGTGGAAAGCCCGGGCATAAGGCCATAGATTGTCGTGCTCCAAAGAAAGAGTCACAAAAGAAGAAGAATTAAGCAAATGTGGTAGAAGTGGAGGACTTGTGTGCCATGTTGTCTGAATCCAACTTGGTAGGAAATCTGAGAGAGTGGTGGATTGATTCTGGAGCCACCCGCCATATTTGTGAAAACAAGGAACTATTTTCTCCTTATGCTCCCACAGAACCCGACCAAACTCTTTTCATGGGAAATTCATCTAAAGCCAAAATATAGGGAGTTGGAAAGATTGCATTGAAGATGACATTCGAAAAAATTGTGACTTTAAATCAAGTTCTCCATGTTCCAGAAATTCGCAAAAAATTAGTATTTACAGCACTTCTTGTCAAAAATAGATTTAAGTGTGTGTTTGTTTCCAATAGTGTTGTTTTAAGTAAGAATGATATGTATGTAGGCAAACCTGAATGAGGGCCTTTTTAAGCTAATTGTAATGTAATAGCTATTCCTATCAATAAAGTTGAAACTTCTTCTTACTTAGTTGAGTCAAACACTTTATGGCATGCACGCTTAGGCCACGTCAACTTCAAAACATTACGGAAAATGATTAATTTGGAAGTATTGCCAAAATTTGATTGCATTAACTCAAAATGTCAAATCTGTGTGGAATCAAAGTATGCTAAGCATCCGTATAAGTTTGTCGAAAGGAATTCAAGTCCTTTAGATTTAATTTATACAAATATTTGCGACATGAAGTCTACACCATCTCGCAATGGGAAAAAGTACTTCATCACTTTTATTGACGATGGTACGAGATATTGCTATGTTTACCTACTTAGTAGTAAAGATGAAGCACTTGATGCATTCAAGCAATACAACAATGAAGTTGAAACACAACTTAACAAAAAGATCAAAATGATAAGAAGTGATAGGGGTGGAGAATATGAATCTCCTTTTGAACAAATATGTTTGGAAAATGGCATTATTCACCAAACAACTGCCCCGTACTCTCCTCAATCTAACGGAATTGCGGAAAGAAAGAATCGAACATTAAAGGAGATGATGAATGCCTTGTTGATAAGTTCTGGTTTACCACAGAACTTGTGGGGGGAAGCTATACTTACAGCAAACCGAATAATCAACCGTGTACCCCACAGTAAAACACAGTCCATCCCGTATGAAAAATGGAAAGGAAGGAAACCCAGCTTGAAATATTTTAAAGTGTGGGGGTGTTTAGCTAAACTAAAGGTGAAGATAGGATCAAAAACGGTTGATTGTGTATTTATTGGATATGTAACCAATAGCAAGGCATATCGTTTTCTGGTTCATAAAACAGAAAATCCTGAGATCCACGTTAATACGGTAATAGAATCAGATAATGCTAAATTTGTTGAAACTATTTATCCGTATAAAAAAGGAAAGTGAATTGTCCTACCAAAAGTCAAAACGACATCGGGAGAAAACAACAGATGGTATGCCTAATGAGGAAAATCCGAGAAAAAGTAAATGTCAAAGGACATCTACTTCATTCGGTCCAGATTTTCTAACTTTACTACTAGAAAATAAGCCTCGAACCTTCAAGGAAGCAATGTCTTCCTCAGAAGCACAATATTGGAAAGAGGCTGTCAATAGTGAAATAGAATCCGTATTGAGCAACCACACTTGTGAATTGGTTGATCTTCCTCCAGGTAACAAAACTTTGGGTTCTAAATGGATTTTCAAGAAGAAAATGAAAGATGATGGTAATATTGACAAATACAAGGCAAGACTTGTTGTCAAAGAATTTAGACAGCTAGAAGGTCTTGACTATTTTGACACATACTCGCCGGTAACAAGAATTACATCCATTCGGATGCTAACAGCGTTAGCCGCCTTGTATGGTCTTCAAATCCATCAAATGGATGTAANTGATAAATGTATTTACATTAAGAACATTCCAAATCATATAGTCATTGTTTGCTTATATGTTGATGATATGCTAATAATGAGAAAAGACATTTCCAACATTCAAGCTACTAAGCGTATGCTTGCTAGTAAGTTTGATATGAAATACTTAGGAGTTGCCAATGTAATTCTAGGAACGAAAATCCAGAGGACTCCTCAGGGTTTGGCTTTGTCTCAATCACATTACGTGAAAATGGTACTTGAAAAATTCAAATACTTGGAATTTAGAAGTGCAAAAANAATTGGATTATGCTCGTGTGTTGGGAAGCTTAATGTATATCATGAATTGTACACGTCCTGATAGCTTGTGCAATAAGTAAACTTAGTCGATTCACAAGTAATCCCCCAACAAACATCACTGGGTGGCAATGAAACGAGTTCTGGGATATTTGGAATATACCCAAGATTACGCTTTGCACTACAATAAATATCCTGCGGTTATCGAAGGATATAGTGATGCAAATTGGATAACCGGCTCAACAGAAACAAAGTCCACAAGTGGATATGTCTTTACTGTTGGCAGTGGAGCAGTATCTTGGAAGTCTTCCAAGCAGACGTGCATCGCTCGCTCTACAATGGAATCAGAGTTTATAGCTTTGGATAAGGCCGGCGAAGAAGCTGAATGGCTTCGAAATTTCTTAGAAGACATTCCATTCTGGACAAAACCTTTGGCGCCTATATGCATACATTGCGATAGTGAGGCTGCAATAGGAAGGGCAGGGAGCGTTATGTATAACGGAAAGTCTCGTCATATACGGCGAAGACATAACACCGTTAGACAACTACTTTCTAGTGGAATTATCACTATTGATTATGTAAGATCAAAGGATAATGTGGCGGATCCGCTTACAAAAGGCCTAACTAGAGAGGGAGTTGAGAAATCATCTAACGAAATGGGACTATGGCCGAGGACAAGCCATCATGGCGGTAACTTTACCTAGAATTTTGGATATTCCGTGATCTAGGTTCAAGGAGCTCAAACAAAGTTGTGATTGACCGGTTCAACATTGTCAAAGTAAAATCTTTGGTCCCTTCTTGTGATGAAGACAATGTTCAGTAATAAGGATAGAACTTTACACGTTCTTTAATGATTACCTAAGTTTGATGTGGTGAAAATATAAAGGATTACACGTTTAGGAATCACCTATGTAAGTGCGAAGTGGAAGCCGCTTCAATGAGAATGTTGTAAGGCTAATTCTCTACCCACTTATGATACCAGGCGGTGTTCATGGCTGAAACGAACACAACAATGAGAATCAAAAGACGATTAAGGGTTGGTTGTGTGACATATAGTTGTCTAAGTATACACTAAAGTTCGATGGTTCAAAGATATCAAATCTACCGATTGACCGAGTATATTCGACATATGTTCACTACGGAAAGTTCAAAGGGAAACCTACTTATCCAGATGAAATTAATCCTTACTTGCAAATCACACAGCTTTCATCTATGATCATTCNTTGAATCAAGTGAGCTTTGTCATGAACTTTGTACCACATTGGTGAAAGACAACTACACTTGTGTGTATAAATATAGAATCACTTCTTAGAGATCTTAAAAGGAGTTGAAGAGAATGAACCCTCGCGCCGTCGTCGTCGCTCGGCTTGGCTTCGGCTTTGGCTTTGGATTTGGATTTGTCAAATGATCGATTGATAAGATTATTTTTGGACAAAAGTTATTTAATTAATTATTTAAGAATTAATTAAGTGCTAGTCAGTTCATTAACGGAATTAACTGAAACGTACAATCCAAATGATGCCTTTTCCTTCTGAACAAACACCTCTTCCTGAACAGACATCACACTGCCTATAAATTCCGAGGCATGGCTTCCTTTTCACTCACTGAAAAAATCAAGAATTTCCATCTGAAAAATACTGCATTTTACTTCGCAGTCTCTCTCTCTCAAAATCGTAAGTGTAATTTTGCTCCGTTCTTTGAGTTCGTTGGTATCCTGCAATTAATCTTGCCACTGTTGCAGGAAGGTTTGTTCCGTTTCATCCTGGGAGGATTTAATCCATTACCTTGGTAACTTGTGACGGGGTTAAAATTTCTTAAGGACACACAAGGAAATTGTGAACTCGGAATATTTCATATCATCTACTGATTTTCTATTTCTTCTAACAGTTTGTCTTAACACAGTATCGACAACAATCGCTGAAGCCTGGGAAGATTGTTTTAAACACGAGTTTTGGCCCATTTTCATTTCTTTCATTTGGTTTGGATGATTTTGGAGAGCTCAAGGAGGGATCTCACCAAGCAACACTAGGTAAGTGATTTCTTCCTATTTTTGAGTTAATTATGTGATATTACATGGATTTAGACATGGAAAATTAGTATAAATTTGGGATTTTTGTAGAAGACCTAGAATTTGGAATTTTGGACTTTTACCATGAATTTGAGCATGAAAATTAGAGTAAATTGTATAATTGAGTTAGTAAAGCTATGGGTAGAATTTATCTTCGAGAAATTTCGGAATCCGGGCATGTGGGCCTAAGAGCATTTTGGTCAATTCCTTTAGCGGAGATGGGAATTTATATAATTTGAATTGTTAACAAATATTAGAGTATAATTTCATTGGTTTGTCGTTATTTGGATAGTTTTGGGGCGTTGTGCATCCATTAGAGTCGTCGGAAGGGCTTGGAAGCCGGTTATGGAATTTCGGAGCGAGGTAAGTCTCCTTTCTAACTTTGTGAGGGGGAATTTTATCCCTAGGTGAACTAATTAAGTATGTGCTACTATCTGCGGGGGCTACATACGCACGAGGTGACGGGAGTCCGTGCGTAGCTACTATTATGTCATGTCCGGGTAGTCTAGGACCCACTAGCATGCCTTACCTGTTGTACCTGTGATCTTGCCTGTAATATTAGACTGCTAATATAATCGAAATAGTAATTGAATATCTAATGAAGACTAGAGTTCATTTTCTTAATCATCTAGAAAGAGAATTGACTTCTTCCGTGGACAATTGTATTCCGGATAAGGTTATATTATTGAATATTATAAAACTTGGCAAATGAATTTCGAGAAAGGATTTAAATACTATTTTGTAAATTTTTAAAAGAGAAATCTGTCATTTACTTGAGAATTATTTTTCCGACGTAGTCGGGGTGGATTGTTGATTGTGCATGACTGCATGTGACCGCTTCGCAATTTTCCGCGAACGGAGTGTTATTCCCCCACTCTCATGGGAGCGGGTTGTACGCCTCGGCGGATTGAAAGATGCACTTATGGTTCGGGCCGTTCGACCCTCGGCAGTGCATAGATATGATTATTTTATGGCAAAGGTGCACTTATGGTTCGGGCCATTTGACCTTCGGCAGTGCACGTACATGATTATTTTATGGATCAGGCCGATTGTCCTTATCCCATATGCGCATGCTAAATTGTTAAATATTTTTCATGGATTTTGAAGTGACAAGATATTTGGGGGAAAATAAAGAAGTAATTATTTATTTAAGAAATTTGGGGGGAAAATGAGGAAATAGTAACTGTTTATTTACTTCCAGTATTTATTTGAATTACAGTTATCCGTAATGCTTACTGTTTTATCATCCTCGTATGCCTATTACTGATATCATATTGTGCTAAATTAATTTGTTGGACCTTAGTGAGTGTCTAATTCGACCTCTCGTCACTACCTCTCTGAGGTTAGGCGGGCAACTTACTGAGTACACGTTGTTATCGTACTCATGCTACACTTGATGTGCATTTTTATTGCTCAGGTACCTTCATAGCGATGTGACTGGTTTGGAGACTTAGGCGAGCTGCATTATCCGGAGGCGATCCACAGTTGACAGAGTCTCCCTCGTATTGTATTATTTTATTTTAATTTCCTTGTCCAATTGTATTTCGGACAATCTTTGTAGAAATTGTAAAATTCTTAAATTTGCTCATGCACTTGTGACACCGGGTTCTGGGATGTGTTTGGAATTTAATTTAATAAATGGAATGGCTTACCTGTCTTATTTATTTGATAAATTTTATATTCGCTATTATAACTTGTAAGTAAAAGATAACAATTTTGGAAAAGATATTAAAACAGAAATTTATTTCACTAATTAATGATTGGTTTGTTTGACGGTGGTGTCCGACGCCATCATGATCTTAGTAAATTTTGGATCGTGACAAGTTGTCGTCCCATTTTATTAGAATTATTATAATAAGGGAACTATAATTATGCTGATATATCATAGATTATGACATATTGCAGAATTGCTGTACTAGCCACTAGCCATGTTTCTTTCTCTTTTTCTTTTTATCATTTGTATATTATGTAATTGTGACTTCTAATTTATAAAACTCCTTTTTTCCCTTTCACAAGAATGAAAGGTGAAAAAATCTATTATATGTCCACGTGGATAATGAATTGTTTTTTTTATATCCTATAAAAAAATTATTTATATAACATCATCATGGAGTTCACGACTGAATTGCAGAGTAAAATCAAATAACCAAAAGACCAATTCATCACCATGGAGTTCACTAACAAGTACTGCCCGTTTAAGATCAAGCATAAAACTCCTTACTGACAAGTACAAAACACTAGCTAAATTTTACATAAATCTAGAATACTTACTTAGACTCGGACCAAACATAACCAAAAGATCAATTCCAAATTCAAAGCAAGAATAGTAAATATTAAATAGTAGCTATGTGGCAATCCAAAATTGAGAGGAACAAAAAGGATGTAAGCATGTCAAGGGTCTCATAGTTGCGATAAACCACTTGAATTCGGCTCGTACTCTTCCTCAAGCAATATTGGACATGCAACTTGATCAACCGTTGAAGTCAAACCTAAAAGGAAAAATGCATAGTTCAATAAAATGTATCAATATAGTATTAAACAATTGAATACCTATTAAGACAATAGCGAGAAAATTACTTACCATTTAATTCATTCCATAACCACGTGCGAGCACACATTAAAGCTTCCAAACTAGTGGGGTGGAGTCTACTCCGATAAGGGCTAATCAACCTCCCACTAGTGCTAAATGTCGATTCTGAAGCAACAGTAGACACGGGAATGGCTAAGAGATCACGAGCCATTTTTTGCAATGTAGGAAATTTCAATCCATTTGTCTTCCACCAACTCAATTGTCAAATGAAGGGGTTCGAGGAAGTAGGTCTTCTTCTAAGTACATATTTAACTCTGATCTTTTCTCCACGGTAGCTCCAGTTGAAGCTACAAATCTATCAAAGCTCGAAAGTCGATCACCCTGAGTAAACCTAGTGACTTCACTAGAACTAGATGCTAATCAATCATGTGGAGCAGATAATTTACTCTTATAGTCTTGAAAGAGATCATAACAATTGGATCGAACTTCTTGAATTTTAGTTGAAGATTCTTCACCATAAATTAGTGGAAGAAAGAACTCTACCAACCTTATCTTGTACCGTGGATCAAAGATTGCAGCTACTCCCATCAAAATATGCACATCATCCCAATATTTTTTAAATTTCAACAACATCCAGATGCCATAGTGCTAATCACAGGATTAAACTCATTCACCCAATCTTCCAATTCTAGCTTAATTTCACAAACTTTTGTAAAGTATTGACTAGAAGTTGGATATTGAGTTCCTGAAAACTGTTCAGTGATATGATAAAAAAGTTTGAACTTATCAGAAACATCTTCTGCATTATTCCATTGCTCTTCAGTTGGATACGAGTGATAATTTGTGTCAGTTAGACTCAACTTGTTAAACACCTCTTTGTATTCTATAGTTGTTCTCAACATTAAATATGTTAAGTTCCACCGAGTAGGACAATCATACTCCAACTTCTTATTACAAGAACAGTGAACCAAATGTGCGACTTCTTCAAACCTCTCAATTCTGCCAGCTGATCCAATCCAATACAAAACACTATCACGCACTTTGCTTATACTACCTCCTATCACCTTTAACCCTTCTTGCACAATCAAATTTCAAATATGTGCAGCACAACGCACATGAAATACTCGACCACTCAACAACAAATCTTTTTATTAAGTTTCTCATCCAATAAAGTTTTAATCATAGCATTGTTTGTGCTAGCATTATCAACTGTGATAGTTGATATTTTTCATTCAAGATTCCAATCAAACAAACAATTAACCAAAGCACCACACAAGAAATCTTTATCATGTGGAGCAGGGACATAAGCAAATCTCAGAATATGACTTTGAAGCCTCCACGAATCATCAATGAAATGACCAGTAATAGCCATGAACCCTTTTTTGTTACTATTGGAAGTCCACATATCTGTTGTTATTGCAATTATACTCGTGACTTCTCCAACAACTTAGAAATTTGCGGTTTAAAATTGTCAAAAAATTTCATTATGTCATTCTTGATTGTATTTCTAGAAACCATCTTCAACATAGGCTGGAGACTCGCAACAAAGTTCCTAAATCCCACATGATCAACTATAGAGAGTGGATACTCGTGTAAAATAATGGCATGTGCAAGTTGTTTACGTGAAACATCTTGATCAAAATAACCACCCCCAATATCACCCTCATTTTGCACATCTCTTGGCCTTTTAGGACACTTAGGTATGTGATCTAACATAGATTTTGTACCACAATTTCTAGCATAACGGCGATTGCAATACTTACAAACACCATATGGAACATCATTAAACTTCACCAGCTCGAAATGATTCCATGCTCGGGAATATCTCCTTTTTGCCATTACAACAACTTCATCATATTGTAAAAGCCTTTGACTCTCGTCGTCTAAGAAAATAGCATTAGAAGAAGAAGCTGGCAGATTCTCTTCATTTTGAGATGTCATGATTATCTATTACAAATATTCACATAATTAACCATACATAGTACTGTAATATTCCTTAAAAAGAGAAGAAACAAAGTTTACATATATGAGTAATATTTATGCACCCAAGCGTGATTTATTGGTCTGGGGTGAGTAAAAATTACGAGAGATCAATATTAAAATTCAAAAAGAAGTTAAGCTTTTTGCAGTGAGCACTCTACTTCCTTTATGCAACCGTACACAAAAGTTAAGCTTAATTATGCTCTGTAAATAAGCCAGAAGCAGAAGCTTCCGTCCATCTATTTTACAGTGGTCCAGCTGGAAGATATCAACTAACTGTTAGGTACACAAATTTTTTGCCTTCCCACTGGCCTAACATTTTTCAAACCATTTGTGCCAAACAGTGACAATACAAAGTCTGAAAGATTGACTAATCGTAATGTTTAAAACAATAGTTACACAGCTGAGGTTGATCATGACACCAATAACAAATTGAGACTATAAACAATAATAATAATATCTCTAAATCCAGTTAACGAATATTTTTTTAGCATTAGTTACTTTTACAGAGTGAAATTGAAAAATTGATAAAGTAAATAATAACACTACCAAAATGATACATATTGTTACTCGTTGAGAATTTTCAATCTCAACTTATTAGAAAGCATTTAAGAAAATTGTTTACAGTGGAGGACTGTGTAACTTTACCAAGTCAATTCCAACTTTTAACAAGTTATAAAAGGCGTGGCCAGTTTCAGGAAAAGCAAATAAATTCCACACTAATGAAAAATAACTGAAAGAGGTTTAATTTGGAAAATTTGTAACTTAATTATAAAGATTACAAAAAATATTATTGTCGAGAGTAACTGTGTAACGATCCGACCGGTTGTTTTGAGCTCTAGCGTATCGTTCAGTAGTTTGAGGTCATGAGCAGCTCCGTTTCAGGTATTATGACTTGTAAGTGTGGTCGGAACCGAGTTTCGAAAAGTTTAGAGTCAAATTGGAAAGAAAATTCTCATTTCAGAAGCCTTAAGTTAAAGAAAGTGATCAATATTGGAATTTTGAGTAAACGACCTCCGAATCAGGATTTGAAAGTTCATGTAGGTTCGTATGAAGATTTCGGACTAGGGCGTATGTCCGGATCGGGCTTTGGATAACCCGGGAGTGTTTCAGCGTATACTGTGGAAGTCAGCATTTTGAAGAAATTTCTTAAGTTTGGCTTGAAGCGCATTTCAGTGTTATTGATGTACGTTTGGGATTCCGAGCCTGGGAATAGCTCCGCATGGTGATTCTGGAGTTGCGCGCGATCGCAAGTGAATTTGGATGTCCGTAGGTCATTTTGAAGTCATTTGGCTAAAGATAGAAATTTGAAGGTTTTTGAGAAATCCAGCCGGAAGTGAAAATTTTGATATCGGGGACGGAATGCCATTCCGAAAGTTGGAGCAGGTCCGTAATGTCAAATATGAGTTGCGTGCAAAATTTGGGGTCAATCGGACGTGATTTGATAGGTTTCGGCATCGGATGTAGAAGTTGGAAATTTCAAAGTTCATAAAGTTTGAGTTTGAGTGCGATTCGTGATTGCGGCGTTGTTTGATGTGATTTGAGGCCTCGAGCAAGTCCGTGGGATGTTATGGGACTGAGTCGTGTGATTGGACGGGGCCTCAGGTAGATTCCGGGTGGTTAACATATCAAATTTGAAGTTGGAAGAGGAGTTGGAGCTGCTGGTGTCTGGTGTGACCGCACCTGCGAGGATTTGGCAGCAGGTGCGAGAGTGGGCTGGCTTGGCTGGGATCGCAGGTGCGATAGAATTTCTTCACCTGCGAAGGCGCAGATGCGGGCAATGGGTCGCAGGTGCGGATCCGGCTGGAGGAGAAGGAAGTCGCAGGTGTGGGCTCTTGGGCGCACTTGCGGAAGAGCAGGTGCGAAGGTCGGATCGCAGGTGCGAAAAATGCCCTGGGCAGAATGTTTTAAACCGAGATTTGTTGGCCATTCTCCCATTTTCTTTTGGTGTGGGGCGATTTTGATGGACTTCAAGAGAGGATTTTCTTCATGCATTGCTAGGTAAGTAATTCCTTCATGTTTCTAAGTTAATGCAAGGTTATTACTAGGAATTATACATGAGAATTTGTATAAAACTTGGGAAATCTTGAAGAAAACCTAGAAATTTGTATTTTGATTTTAATTTGAGCATGCAATTTAGAGTAAATTTTATATTTGAGTTAGTAAGACTATTTCGAGAAATTTCAGAATCCGGGCACGTGGGTCCCAGGGCATTTTGGTCAATTCACTGAGCAGAGTTGGAAAAGTATATAATTTTGTTACGAGTATTAGAATGAATTTTCATTGCTTTGCCCGTTATTTGGTAGATTTGGGGCGTTGTGCATCCATTGGAGTAGTCGGAAGGGCTTGGAAGCTGGTTATGGAATTTCGGAGCGAGGTAAGTCTCCTTTCTAACTTTGTGAGGGGGAATTGTCCCCCTAGGTGAACTAATTAAAAATGTGCTACTATCTGCGGGGGCTACGTACGCACAAGGTAACGGGAGTCTGTGCGTAGCTACTATCATGCCATGTCCGGGTAGTCTAGGACCCACTAGCATGCCTTACGTGTTATACATGTGATCCTGCCCATAATATTAAATTGTTAATGCTATTGAATCGGTAAATCATTTCCTAAGAAGACTAGAGTGTACCTCTCTTAATCATTTAGAAAGAGAATTGATTCCTACGTGGATAATTGTGTTCCTGATAATGTTATATTACTGAATATTGTAAAACTTAGCAAATGAGTTTTAAAACAAAGATTTAAAAGTTATTTTTCATGTTCCTTTAAGAAGAATTTTACCACTTTCCTGAGTAACTGTTTTCTTGATAAAAATGCGAATTTATTATGTGAATATGTGTACATATGAGCACCTGAGTCGCCGGAATGATTCGCGAGCAGGCTAGCCTTATTATTTTTATGTTGACCGCGTCGCATGATTGATTCGCGAGCGGGGAAAAAATAGATGCATCTATGGTTCTAGCCGTTCAACCCTTCGGCAGTGCACATTATTATTTTTGGTCCGCGCCATTCGACCCTAGGCATTGCTTGCGCATGATATTTATTGCGTATTTGCTGTGATTTTACCTGATTACTGGCTTGGAAATCTTAAGTTGCCGACTGAAATGACAAAGATTTAAAGTTATTAAAATTTTGGAAGAAATTGTTCTTTCCCGTTAGTTATTTGTTAAATTATTAAGTCATCCATGTTTGATTGTTTGTTAATAAAAGGACGAAGACTTAAAGTGTTAAATGTGGAAGGGTTGACATTAATTATTCTTGATCTTAATAAATTGTCTATGACATTCATGCTTAGTTTAGTGTCTCACTTGAATATGCTAAATTGACCTCTAGCAAGTGTCTAATTCGACCTCTCGTCACTACCTCTCTGAGGCTAGGCGGGCGACTTACTGAATACACGTTGTTTTCGTATTCATGCTAGACTTGTTGTGTATTTTTATTGCACAGGTACTTTCACAGCGATATGACTGGTCTGGAGACTTAGGCGAGTTGTATCATCCGGAGGCGATCCGCAGCTGACAGAGTCGCCCTCGTATTGTATTCATTTTGTTTTAAATTCCATTGTCCAATTTGTATTTTGGACAAGCTTTGTAATGATTGTATAAATTCTTAAAAATTGCCCATGCACTTGTGCCACCGGGTTCCGGAATATGTATATGGGATGTATTTTATAAAAATGAAATATTAAACTGTTGTATTTGCTTAACAGATTTTGTTTAGTTATTACGTAACAAGTTAAAGATAATGATTTCAAAAATGTTAAAACGGAAATTTGTTTCAACTAATCAATGTTTGGCTTGCCTGACGATGGTGTCCGGCACTATCACGACCTTATTAGATTTTGGGTCGGGACAGACTTGTTCCTACAATATACCAATCAAGGAAGTGTAGTTTCTGTTTTTCTGTTCTTCTAGCGAGAAAAGGGTGGAGAAGAGTAGTTGCAATTTACTTTTTCAAGCTCGAATTCACATACAAAGTAAACTCATCAAGTTCATCCATATCTTTCACCAAATTGAAGGAATTTTGCTCTTTGATTCAAGAGCAAGCTTTTATATACATACAGTAATGTTTTTAGAAGAAGAACAAGTGAACAGTCTTTAGATTTAGACTGCTAACAATAATAATAATATGATCCCTTATACATAACTATAAACATCAGACCTCTTACAGCAAACGAAACCAGTCAACCACCGAGGAAAACTTCAATGAAATCCGGCGAGGAATTCAAATAGGCAGCGACGGCAGCAGTGGCGGCAACGAAGAAGAAGGATGCGATTGAGGGAACCTCCTCTGGCGAGTGGCGAGTGGCGAGTGGCGACGGGCGACGGCGTCTTTCAAGTTGAGTGTTGAAATGTGAAATGTTATAGAGATTAGGGATTCAAAGAGTTAATGCTAGATTGCCGTCTCACGTCTGCCAATTGAAAAAAATGATATAATATGCGGGTTACTTTTATTTTACCCAATCTATCTATTAATTCGGACCTTGCCCTGCCCTGCCCTAACCTATTTTTTTTTTTTTAAATAATATTTTACCCGGCCCTGCCCTAACCCATTTAAATTTTCCCCTGCCCCGCCCTGCCCTAATTGCCATCCCTAATTGGTATTTTGTCATAATGAACATTTTGGTTGATACTGCATGATCTGTTGGTCTTTGTCTGATTAGTGTGGAAAAAAAAGGTATTAACTTGCTTATTTAGAGAGAAAAGCCTCAATTTTAACTTATATGTGATTAATTTATTTGAAGACCGAAGTAATTCATTGAGCTTAGGTTTAATAACTTTGTGTTATAATTTATTTTCTGTTTGTGGGGTTGATTTATAGGATTATGATGGTGAATTTTGTAACTGTACGATCAGGATGGATTTGGTCCTATACATTATTATTTCTGCTAATGTGTCCAGTTTTCAAATTGGAGTTTAATTTGCAGAGGTTGCTGCGGGCATACCCAATAGGATGTTGTCCAATATCTAAGAGTTGGAGAAGACTTTACAAAGTGTTGTCATTTGAAACACCTGGCTCTTATAACTACGAGTGCACGGGAACAACAACATTCTGATATATTTCGGCTTCATACTTTGTGTACAATTTTTTCATGGCCCATGGAGAATTGGTGCTTCAGATATACAATTATATGTATGATTACCAACCTAAAAGATGTAAAATACACTCTATGAAGAAACCTTCCAATGGTAGCATCTGTGTAATTTTAGTATGAAGTGCTTCATCATGAAATGAGTGTTTTTAAATATATGTATTTGAGACTCAAAACTTCTGAGTATGATTTGAATGCTTATAGCTAAGGCTCAAAACTCTTTTGAGTCATGACTTATGACAGATATCCTTTATCAAAAATTTTAAATCTAATATATTAGGCCCGTGAAAAATAAAAAGAGTTTTAAAAGTGTAACAACCCATTAAAATTGCTGATTGCACTTCACTATACTACCCACTTTTCTTTGCAAACTTAAATGCTGTTTATTATATCATCTTGCTATATATACATGAGAGTTCAATATATGAAATCCCCAAAATGAGAAGAATAAAGTTAACGTAGATAACCTTAACCTATTGAAAATCTCTGTCTTTATCTACGGGAATTGAAAGCACATTATATTATTTGTATATTCCTTCAAAACTTTTGGCCAATGTAAAGCTACACCCCCAGAAGAAATTTAATTTATTTCAAAGGACCAATCATTATTCTGTCAAAATCAAATTTGATATAGTTTGTTCCAAACAATAGTACTTAATAGTTGTCAAATACATAATTATTTTCATAATCTAACAACTTCAAAATTCCAATTAAATCCATAGAATTAAACTTTTCCAATAAGTTTTTGTTTCTCAATTTTAACGAAGAAAATCGCAACTAATTAGGGGACATAATAGATGCTTTAAATTAACGGCAAATTCAATTGTTTTCACACAAATTGCAAACCCCAAGTTCTTTCGAAATCAATGGTGTAATAGAAATTAACACAGTAAATTCTAACAGAGTATTCATATCAAGAGAATACACAACCTGCCTCTGTTGCCAATGTAAAAAAATTTAGGAGCAAGAACAACAAATTGTATGTACCTTGTTATACGTAGCGGAAATTGTTGTAGTTGCTACCAAGATAATTGTCCCAAATCTACTTTGAATCACCAGGAAACAAAATTTATTTTACAAACTAAAGCCTTCCTTCTTTGTACGTGTGTTTTGTTGGGAGAAGAAGAGAAAGTCTTTTTACATCTTGAGAGTTCTTATGTAGGACAGATATATAGAAGAGGAATAGAGGAAAAAATTACCGATGAAAACCACCACTCCATGTTCTCACATCTCTCAAATAACGTGAGGTAGTTTTTAGGAGTAATAAAAGCTCCATTAGTAACCTCCTTAAGTTTAATCTCTTCTAAACGGGTCGGGTCAGTCCACATGGGCGACTCACGACCCAAACCTAACATCCAACAACACCCTTTGAAATGTGGTCCTGTAACGACCCGACTGGTAGTTACGAGAGTTATAGCCCCATTTTCCCCATGTATTCTTCTTTTATTTTTTACAGTTGTATTATGTCCTTCCGGGTTGGTTAGTTCGAGTCAGGAGTGGTTTCAAAGTGAATTGAGACACTTACTCTCTTAATTAGAAACTTAAGTTGGAAAAGTCGACCAGATGTCGACTTGTGTGTAAACGACCTCAGATTTAAATTTTGATGGTTCTGTTAGCTCTGTTAGGTGATTTTGGACATAGGAGCGCGTCCGGATGTGATTTGGATGTCCGTAGAAGAATTAGGCTTGAATTGAAGAAAGTTGGAATTTTGGCGATTTTGGCCAGAGGTGAAATTTTGATATCAGGGTCAGATTGGATTTCCGGAAGTTGGAGTAGGTTCCTGGTGTTTGTTTTGACTTGTGTGTAAAATTTGAGGTCAATCGGACGTGGTTTGGTAGGTTTCGGCGTCGTTTATAGAATTTAGAAATTTTGAAGTTCATTAGACTTGAATCTGTGGGTAATTCGTGATTTGATGTTGTTTGAGGTGATTTGAGGATTCAAATAAGTTCGTATAATATTTTGGGACTTGCTGGTATGTTTGGTTGAGGCCCCGGGGGCCTCGGGAGAGTTTCGGGTGGTTAACGGATCTTTTTTGGACTTCGGTTGATGGTTGATATCTGCTGGTGTGATTCTTCTGGTTTCCTTCATGTGTCAAAATCGAGGTCATGATCGAGGTCATCATTGAGGTCATGATTGAGGTCATGATCGAGGGCATGATTGAGGCCATGATCGAAGGCAGGACCGAGGGCAGTCTGGACAGAAACTTTAAGTTATAAGATAAGGGGACTTCATCCCATTTTCCATTTTTGACGAATTGGAGCTTGGGGAGAGGCGATTCTTGAGAGATTTTTAGAGGAAAAACATTTTTCACGATCCAATTCCATAATAGGCCGTGATGGTACCCAACACCGTTGTTAGGCAAGCCAACACTGATCAAACTAGTGAATTCTCGTTTGAGTAAATTACTTAAGTGGATAATAGTTCTATATTTGTTGAAAAGATTTATATATTTACCAATGTGACAAAATTAAACGGGAGCAACGAGTACAAACTGTAGTCATATAAATAATACCAAAATCATAAATCTACTAGTGTGTGTGCCAAGACCTGGTGTCATAAGTATGTGGGAAATCTAGTAGAATATACAAAAGAATACTAGCTTACTGTCTAAAAGGAAATAGACAGAAAAGAAATAAAACATAAGAGAGACTCCAGCTTCTGCGGAATGGCTCGGAAGGCAGCTCACCGTGAAGTCTCTAAGTGGAGATCAAATCTTCGCACCATACTGGTAACCAGATGCACCTGCCTCAGATCCTGTATAATTAAGTACAGAAAAGTAGCATGATTACATAAATAATATGTGCCCAGTAAGTATCTTGTCTAACCTCGAAGAAGTAGTAATGAGGGGTCGACTCCGACACTTACTGGGGCCAATAACATGATAATATGATATTATAATTAAACATGGTATACCACAATAAAACCCTGAACAAGAAATAACTGAACAAGTCTTCACCATATGTAAGAACTTAAATCACTTTCTTCCTTTAAAACATATGATCACACAAACGATGAATTTATACCAAATATAAAAGGAACTTCCAGTTCTATTATCACACACGAATACCATCGAGGACGTTCGGCCCGATCCAACATAAATATAAATTATACACTGCCGAGGGTCGGACGGGGCGAACCATAGATGCATCTATTACCCTGCTCGCGAATCATACATGTGACGCGGTCAAATATAAATATATCAATAAATCATAACTCTTTCTTGATTCCTTTCAAAATAAAGACAATTTAACTTGAAGCTTTTAAATCCTTAAAAAATCCTCAACTTAGTTCCATGTAATACAGTTAACAAATATAATCAAATAACGGTGTCCACAAGCATGGTGTAAAACTAAAATTACCCGGACATAAGCAGGAATAGTAGCTACGTACGGAGTCTCGTCACTTCGTGCATACGTAGCCCCCACAAATAACAACAAATATCAATTAAGTTCACCTAAGAGGTAAGTTCCCTCTTACAAGGTTAGAAAAGCAACTTACCTCGTCTCAAAGCCTACTTCTCAATTCAAGAATGCGCTCAAACCTCCGAAATTGATACCAAACAACTCGGAACTATCCAAACATTACATAAATCGATCAATCTATGCTCAAAAGTTCATATCTCAACTATTAAAGTGATTACCCAACCCAATTTGCAAGATTCCTAAAATTCACCCCTAGGCCCACACGCCCGGATTCCGAAAATTTTTGAAGAAATTTATTACCCATAATCTTAAGAACATAATATATGATTTTCACTAAGTTTTATAATCATTTTCGTGGTAAAATCTCATTTTTATTAAACCCTATGTTTTTCTTCCAAACTCATAATTTCTACCAATTTTCATGTTGAAATCCACCCATAATCTATGTATTAAACTCACATTAAGGTAGGAATTACTTACCCTCAATGACCAGGTTGCATTCTCCCCCTTTTGAAGCTCTAGAACCGCCCAAGTGTGTAAAGAATGGGAGAAAAATGCCTAATTCCCGTATTAAAAGAAGTGCACTGCCCCAGCAATTTTCGCATATGCGGTCTCGCTTCTGCGGACAAGGGTCCGCTTCTGCGAAATTGACTAGGCCGGCTAGGGTCGCTTCTGCGGACGGGCTCCAGCTTCTACGGAAAGGGGGCCGCATGTGCGAGGCTTGGCTCGCACCTACGGCTGGCCAACCGCAAGTGCGGGCACACCAGAACTGGTGCACCAGCAGCCATGTTGAGTTTCAAACTCAACTCGCGCATCGTCCGAACGGCAACCGGGGCCCCCGAGGCCCAGTCCAAACATATCAATAAGTTTGGAATTATAAAACGGACTCGCTCAAACTCTCAGAACGTTCGAAACAACATTAAAACTAAGAGTCGCACCCCAAAACCAATTGAATCAAACTTAAGAACTTCAAGTTCTTCATTTTACTTCCAATCCGCCGAAGCGTATTTAAACTACTCGGAATGACACCAAATTTTGCGTGCAAGTCTTAAATGACATTACGGAAATATTCCCGATCTCAGAATTTTCATTTGGACCTCGATATCACCAAAACACATTTCAAACCAAATTTAAAGAACTTTTAAAACCTTCAAGAACCAACTTTCACTATTACATGCCGAAGTGCTCCCGGGTCATCCAAAACCCGATCCGAACATACGCCCAAGTCCGAAATCATCATACGAACTTATTGGAACCGCAAAATCCCAATTTGGATGTCATTTACTCAAAATGTTGACCGAAGTCAAACTTGGCCTTTTAAGCCAACCTTAAGGAAGTGTTCCGATTCCAGCCTGAACCCTTCCAAATCCCGAACTAACCATCCCCGTAAGTCATAAAACAGTAAAAGCACATACGGAGAGTCTTACACAGAGGAACGGGGTTCTAGAAAGAAAAATGACCGGTCGGGTTGTTACATTGTCCACCTCTTAAGCAAACGTTCGTCCTCAAATGGGTCTAGAATCATACCTGGAGTGTTGAACAAGTGAGAATATATTCTCCGCATGTCCTCCTCGGACTCCCAAGTGGCCTTCTTGACTGGTTGGACCCTCCACTGGACCTTCACCGCGGAAATCCTCTTGGACCTCAACTAGCGATCCTGCCTAGCAGCAATAGCAACTGGCTCCTCCTCGTAGCCCAAGCTCTCATCTAACTTAATAGTGCTGAAGTCTATCACATGTGACAAGTTGGCGTGATATCTCCGGAGCATAGACACGTGGAAAACTGGATGAAACCAGATAGACTGGGAGGCAAAGAAAGCTCATAAGCGACCTCCACAACTCACCCCAACACCTCAAATGGGCCTATAAACCTGGGGCTCAACTTGCCCTTCTTCCCAAACCTCATGATCCCCTTCATCGGCGAGACTTTCAATAGAACCTTCTTGCCCACCATGAATGATAAGTCACACGCCTTCCTATCTGCGTAACTCTTCTGCCGGAACTGTGCTGTTAGGAGTCGCTCCTGAATCTACTTCACCTTTTCCAAGGCATCCCTTACCAAATCAGTACCATATAACCTAGCCTCACCGGGCTCAAACAACCCAATGTGAGAACGGCATCGCCGACCATATAAAGCCTCGAACTGAGCCATCTCAATGCTGGACTGGTAACTGTTGTTTTAAGAAAACTCAGCCAAAGGCAAGAACTGATCCCACTGTCCCCCAAAGTCAATTACACATGCCCTGAGCATGTCCTCCAAGATCTGAACTGTCCGCTCCGACTTTCCGTCACTCTGAGGATGAAATGCTTTGCTGAGCTCTACACGGGTCCCCAACTCACCCTGAACGGTTCTCCAGAAATGCGAAGTGAACTGAGGGCATCTATCTGATATGATGGAAACAGTCACACCGTGCAACTGGACTATCTCCCGAATATAAATCTTGGCCAACCTCTCTGAAGTATAAGTAGTGGAAACTGGAATGAAGTGTGACGACTTGGTCAACCTATCAATAATGACCCAAACTGCATCGAACTTTTGCAAAGTCCGCAGCAACCCAACTACGAAGTCCATAGTGATGCGCTCCCATTTTCACTCGGGTATAGTCATCTGCTGGAGTAGGACTCCTTGTATCTGGTGCTCATACTTAACCTGCTGACAATTTAGGCATCTAGCTACATACTCAACTATGTCTTTCTTCATTCGCCGCCACCAATAATGTTGCTTCAAGTCACGATACATCTTCGTAGCACCTGGATGAATGGAGTACCGAGAACTGTGCGCCTCCTCTGGAATCCTCTCCCTCAATCCATCGACATTAGGAACACATAGATGACCCTGGAGGCGCAGGGAACCATCCTCGCCTATAGAAACCTCCTTGGCACCGCCCTGTAGTACTGCCTCTCTAAGATATGTCAAGTGCGGATCATCAAACTGTCGAGCCTTGATCTGCCCCAAGAATGAAGACTGGGCAACAACACTTGCAAAGACTCGGCTGGGCTCTAAATGTCCAAACTCACAAGTCTGTTAGCCAAGGACTGAATGTCCAAATCTAGTGGCATCTCCTCAGCTGAAATGAATGCCAAACTACCCATACTCTCTACCTTCCTGCTCAAGGCATCCACGACTACATTCTCCTTTCCCGGATGATAAAGAATAGTGATGTCATAGTCCTTCAGTAACTCAAGACAAAGCCACCTATGCTGCCTCAAATTGACATCCTTTTGCTTGAACAAGTGTTTTAAACTGCAATGATCAGTTTAAACCTCACAAGACACCCCATATAGATAATGCCTCCAGATCTTAAGAGCATGAACAATCGCGGCCAACTCCAAATCGTGCACATTATAATTCTTCTCATGGGGATTCAGCTGACGTGAAGCATATGCAATAACTCACCCCTCCTGCATCAATACACAACCCAAGCCAATGCGTGAAGCATCGCAATACATAGTATACATCCCCAAACCAGAAGGCAACACTAAATTGGCCCTGTAGTCAAAGTTGTCTTGATATTTTGAAAGCTCGCCTCACAATCATCGGTTCGACGGAACTGAGCACCCTTCTGGGTCAATCTAGTCAAAGGTGTTGCAATGCATGAAAAGACCTCCACAAACCTGCGATAATAACCTGCTAATCCCAAGAAAATCCTGATCTCGGTCGCTGAAGTAGGACTAGGCCAACTCTGAACCACCTCAATCTTCTTGGGATCCACCTTAATACCTTCGCCTAATACAACATGCCCCAAGTATGCCACATAATCTAACCAAAACTTACACTTGGAGAATTTAGCATACAACTTTTGTTCGCGCAAGGTCTGGAACACTACTCTCAAATGTTGCTCTTGCTCCCCCAGGCTACGAGAGTAGATCAAGATGTCATCAATAAAGACAATGATGAACGAACCAATATAAGGCATAAACACCCTTTTCATCAAATCCATAAATATTGTTGGGGCATTAGTCAAGCCGAAGGACATCACTAGAAACTCATAATGGCCATATCTAGTATGGAAGGCAGTCTTCGGAACATCTGAGTCCAGAATCTTCAACTGATGGCATCCCGATCTCAAGTCGATCTTAGAAAACACCCTAGCACCCTGCAACTGGTCAAACAAATCATCAATACGCGACAATGGGTACTTGTTCTTAATGGTGACTTTGTTCAACTGGCGGTAATCAATGCACATCCGCATAGTCCCATACTTCATCTTCAAAAATACTACTGGTGCACCCCAAGGTGATACAATCAGCCTGATGAACCCCTTTGCTAGCAACTCTTCAATCTGTTCCTTCAACTCCTTCAATTATTTCAGAGCCATATGATACGGTGGGATAGATATAGGCTGAGTGACTGGAGCCAAGTCAATACAGAAATCAATATCACGATCCGGTGGTATGCTCGGAAGGTTAGAAGGAAACAAATAGGCGAAATCTCAAACTACTGGCACTGAATCAATCGTTGGAGTCTCTACAGTAGTATCCCAAACATAGGCTAGGTAAGCCAAGCAACCCTTCTCGACCATGTGTCGAGCCCTCAGAAAAGAGATAACCCGACTAGGTATACTGACAGATGAACCCTTCCACTCCAATCTAGGCAACTATGGCACTGCTAAGGTAACAGTCTTGGCATGGAAATCAAGGATGGCGTGATATGGGGATAACCAGTCCATGCCCGGGATGACCTCATAGTCGGTCATATCAAGTAATAGAAGGTCTGCTCTAGTCTCGAAACCACAAAATATGACCACACAGGACCGATAGATCCGATTCATAACCATAGAATCGCCCACAGGAGTGGACACATAAATAGGAATACCTAAGGACTCACGAGGAATATATAGGAAATGAGCAAACAGAGATGATACATATGAATAGGTAGACCCTGGATCAAATAATACCGGAGCATCCCTACCATAGACAAAAATAATACATGTGATCACGGCATCTGAGGCCACTACATCTGGTCTAGTCGAAAAAGCATAAAATCTAGTTGGAGCACCCGTTGGCTGGCCTCCACCTGGATGAAAAATAGATGGCTGACCTCCCCCTTCCTGGCCTCCACCTCTAGGACGACCCCTACCCACTTGTCCCCTACCTCTGCGGTCGGACGACTGGTGCTGCAATCATGGGCTAATGACCCTGCTGTACTGCTTTACCCCGAAGTCTGGTACAGGTCCTCTTCATGTGACCCAGATCTCCACACTCGTAACAACCTCTCGGTACCATAGACTGTTGCCCCGAAGTCTGACCCTGATGGGCTGAATACATATTAAAAGAACCCTGAATGACTAGTAGACGGTATGAACTCTCTAGCATGGTGCTGAAATAGGCACTGGAAGAACCTTGGGGAGCTGGTGGACAATAAGAAATCTTTGGCATAACACAAAATTAAGGTCGCGTCGGAGCACCTCGAGGAGGTGATGGTACTGAATATGTGGGCCTGCTAGGCTGATCCTTCACAAACTGACCTCTACCCCTAGCCGGGGCACCTCTAAACTCTCCATAGAAACAGGTCCTCTTGTCCTGCTGCATCTGATCTCTACCCCTCTGGCGGTATCCCTCAATCCTCTGATCAATCTCCACTACTATGTAACGAGCCGACCGGTCGTTTTGAGCCTTATCACATCGTTCAGCGGTTTGAAGTCGCGAGCAGCTCCATTTCAGGTATTATGACTTGTAGTGTGGTCGGAATTGAATTTCGGAAAGTTTAGAGTTGGTTTGGCAAGAAAATTCTCATTTCAGAAGCATTAAGTTGGAGAAATTGACTAAGATTAGAATTTAGAGTAAACGACCTCTGAATCAGGATTTGAAGGTTCCTACAGGTTCGTATGATGATTTCGGACTTGGGCGTATGTCCGGATCGGGTTTTGGATTACCCGGGAGCATTTCGGCTTATATTGTGAAAGTCGGCATTTTTGAGGGAATTTCCTAAGTTTGGCTTGAAGTGCATTTTAGTGATGTTGATGTATGTTTGGGATTCCGAGTCTGGGAATAGTTTCATATGGTGATTATGGAGTTGGGAGCACGATCACAAGTGAATTCGGATGTCAGGAGGTCATTTTGATGTCATTTGGCTAAAGATAGAAATTTGAAGGTTTTGAAGAAATTTGACCGGAGGTGGAAATTTTAATATCGGGGTCGGAATGCGATTCCAGAAGTTGGAGCAGATCCGTAATGTTGAATATGAATTGTTTGCAAAATTTGGGGTCAATCAGACGTGATTTTATAGGTTTCGGCATCGGATGTAGAAGTTGGAAATTTCTAAGTTCGTAAAGTTAGGATTTGGGTGCGATTCGTGGTTTCGATGTTGTTTGAATGTGATTTGAGGTCTCGAGCAAGTCTGCATTATGTTTTGGAACAGGTTGGTATAATTGGACGGGGTCCCGGGGGCCTCGGGTGGATTCCGGGTGATTAACGGATCAAGTTTGAGAGTTTGAAGAAGGTTGGAATTGTTGTCATCTGGTGTGACCGCACCTGCGAGGCTTTTCCGCAAGTGCGGCTATGGCGCCGCAGGTGCGAAGAAGTGGTGGTCTGGATGGAAGCGCAGGTGCGATGATATTTCCGCACTTGCGAAGTCGCAGATGAGGGCTATGGGGTGCAGGTGCGAAGTTGGCTTGAGCTGAGGAAAGCTGCAGATGCAGAGGTTTGGTCGCACCTGCGGAATTGCAGGTGCGAGTGTTGGATCGCAGGTGCGAAGAATGGCCAGGGCAGAATGTTTTAAAACAGATATTTGTTGGTCATTTCCTTCTATTTTCTTTTGGTTTGGATGATTTTGAGGAGCTTCAAGAGTGGGTCTTCGTCAAGGATCACAAGGTAAGTAATTCCTTCATGTTTCTAAGTTAAATACAAGGTTATTTCATGGAATTATACATGAAATTGTGGAAAAAAATTTGAAAATATTGAAGAAAACCTAGAAATGGTAACTTGATTTTTAGCCACTAATTTGAGCATGGAATGTAGAGTAAATTGTATATTTGAACTAATAAAGCTATGGGTAGAAGATATCTTTGAAAAATTTCGGATTCCGGGCACGTGGGCCCGAGGGCATTTTGGTCAATTCACCGAGCGGGGTCGGGAAATTATATAATTTGGAATTGTTGCAAATATTAGAGTATATTTTCATTGGTTTGCCGTTATTTGGATAGTTTTGGGGCGTTGTGCGTCCGTTGGAGTCGTCGGAAGGGCTTGGAAGCCGGTTATGAAATTTCGGAGCGAGGTAAGTCTCCTTTCTAACTTTGTGAGGGGGAATTATCCCCCTAGATGAACTAATTAAGTATGTGCTATTATCTTCGGGGGCTACATACGCACGAGGTGACGGGAGTCCGTGCGTAGCTACTATTATGCCATTTTCGGGTAGTCTAGGACCCACTAGCATGCTTTATGTGTTGTACATGTGATCCTGCCACTAATAATAGGTTGTAAATGCTATTGAATCGATAATTGAATTCCCAAGAATACTAGAGTGTACTTATCATAATTATTCAGAAAGAGAATTGGTTCCTCTTTGGATAATTGTATACCTGATACGGTTATATTATGGAGTATTATTAAACTTGGAAAATGAGTTTCAAAACAAAGATTTAAAAGCTATATTTCATGTTCCTTTAAAAATAATTTTACCACTTTCTTGATACAAATGCGGATTTATTATGTGAATATGTGTACATATTAGCACCTGAGTCGCAGGTATGATTCGCGAGCAGGCTAGCCTTATTATTTTTATGTTGACCGCGTCGTATGATCGATTCGCGAGCGGGGAAAATAGATGCATCTATTGTTCGAGCCGTACGACCCTTCGGCAGTGCACAGGTTATTATTGTTGGTTCGCGTCGTTCGTCCCTCGACATTGCTTGCGCATGATATTTACTGCGTATTTGTTGCGATTTTGCCTGATTACTGACCTGAAATTTTAAGTTTTCCACTGAAATGACAGAGACGTAAAGTTATTAAAGATTTTTGGAAGAAGTTGTTCCTTCCGGTTGATTACTTCTTATTGGATTAAATCACCCATGTTGATTAAATGTTATTAATATGACGAATATTTAAATAGGAGTTGATCTTATTTATTCCTGTTTTTAATAAATTGCCTATGATAATCATGCTTAGTGTCACACACGAATATACTAAATTGACCTCTAGAAAGTGTCTAATTTTACCTCTCGCCACTACCTCTCTGAGATTAGGCGGGAGACTTACTGAGCACATGTTATTTTTGTACTCATGCTACACTTGCTGTGCATTTTTATTGCACAGGTACTTTATAGCGATGTGGCGGATTTGGAGACTTAGGTGAGCTGCATCATCCGGAGGCGATCCGCAGCTGACGGAGTCTCCCTCATATTGTATTACATTATTTTAATTTCCTTGGCCACTTGTATTTCAGACAAGCTTTATAGAAATTGTAAAATTCTTAGAAATTGCTCATGTACTTGTGACACCGGGTTCTGGGATGTGTTGAGATATATTTGCTAAAATAGGACTATTTAAACCATTGTATTTACTTGACAAATTTTTATTTAGTTACTATGTAATAAAGTTTAAGGTAATATTTTTCATAAATGCTAAAACAGGAAATTATTGCAATTAATAAATAATTGGCTTGCCTGACAATGATGTCCGGCGCCATCACGACCTTATGGATTTTGGGTCATGACAACATGGTATCAGAGCTCTAGGTTCCCTTAGGTCTCACGAGTCATGAGCAAGTCTAGTAGAGTCTTGCAAATCGGTGCAGAGACGTCTGTACTTATCTTCGAGAGGCTACAAGGCTTCTAGGATTATTTCCCTTCTTGATTCATCATCGTGCGATTTGCTTCCTTTAAGGCTTATGCCTAAGTTTATTCCTACTCAATCTTACGTGTCGCGAAGCGCTTGCTATGAATCGGGAATATGAGGAATCAAAATGGTGCTACGGATGTAATTCGAGATGTTTTCCATGTTTAATTGGTTGGGGTTTTTGTTATGGCTTTGCAGAAGAATAATATGTTGTTTCAGCTCAGTATCTGTGTTTCTGAGAGCCTTAAGGAAATGCTTAGGTAGTGATGATGCTTGCGATTGGTTATTGCGCGATGTCGATATGATGATAGAATGATTGACTGTATGTTGGGGGTGATGAATGGTTTGAAGGGTGGTCTTCTCAAAGTGTGATTTCGAGATTTCGGTATTTTAGATTCGGCGAGGATAGGCATTTGGACTATAGGTGGTCAGGTTTTGGATTGATAAAGTAGTAAGACTTGGTGTTTTCAAGTAAGGTGGGATATTCACCTGTAACGCGATATCGTCGTCATTGATAGAATGGAATATGTTAAGTTTGTCGGTGTTATGGCTTCTTCGGTTTCATGGGTCAGAGTATTGTGAAGAAGTATTGAAGAAGCGGCTGTCAGAGAAGGATGATCTTCGGAGAGTTTGAAGTCGTGGTGATCTGCTGGTTTAAGAGCTACAGAGAATGATATTGAATTGAGGCTAGGCAGTGGTTCCATTTTCTAGGAGGCCAGGTCTAAGAAGCGGAAGTCGAGCAGTCGCAAAGTGAGGGAGCGGCAGCATAGCTTGGAATTCAAAGATATTGTCGCGCATTTAATGGATGTCCATGAGGAGCGGAAGGACTAGTAAAGTTGGTAAATGAAGTAGGCTTAGGATGGGATATTGATGTTGTATAGGGTGTGCAGTACGACGTCGTTGGAAAGTGTCAGTTGGTGATTTCCACAGGTGGGTTATCTCCTGTGAATAGGTTAGCGATGGCATGGTTGGCAAGTCTCTGTGAGGGGTTCTAGTGAATATTCAGTAGGAGGCAGAATGTGTGAATGATGCTAGAGAATTTGAGTATTTAGGGAGTGCTAACATGAGAATTTGGAAGAATTGGACAGATTGGTTGAGCAAGATCATGTTAACAAAGGAGAAAGGATCTCGGCAGGGTCTAGAGTGGTGCAAGGAGTAGCTTCGGGCTAAGTGGGGGAGTCCCACCATCTGCAGTTGGGTTGCAGGATTGTGTTATCATAGGGTTATGTATTGTCGGCGTGTTAGCAAGTTATTACAGCTAAGGGAAAGGAGTAAAATTGTGATTGTGCGTGAGATTTGATGAATGTGTGCAAAAGTTGGCCCTGTCGGACCAGGGTTAGGCTTTGGAAGATTCAAAATTTTGCTTAAGGCATAGGTGAGTTGTCAGGGTAGTGACTCAGTCACGGGCTTCATTGAAAAGGGTGTTCATGTGCTAGAAGAGACTTGGAGTTGCTTGTATTTGGGGCTAGTCAGAGTGGGTGACTCTCAATAGCGGTCCTAGTGAATTCAAAAGTTAAGAATGCGGCGTTTAAGGGTTTCAGGCAGCAGTATGATTACGAGTCAAGCTTTTGCAGTATAATTCCTGAGAAAGGGAAAATGGTTGGAGTGCTCCATGTTATTTTCAGCGTACATGTTAGTATTGGAGGAGTGGGAGAAATAGACTCCGGGTTGTAGAAAGATTATCAGGATGGTATGAGATGGGTTGCGGGATTTAGGCAGCATGGTCTCGTAAATCAAGGTCACTCGGGATGAGTGGGGGTCGAGGTTGCTATGAGTTGAAGGAAGTTACTATTATTCCTGAGGCAATTGAGAGGCAATTGAAGATGATTAAAAGAAGACAGATTGATTAGCCATGGTTGAAATGGCACATTTACGGCAGTGATCAGTTCCTTCGATGTGATTAAGTTATGCATGTGGTTATACCAGTGTGTGTGGGTCTTGTCAGCCGTCGTAATGGGTTTCATGTGGGAGCATTTGAGTGTTATGGCCTGTCATGTGTAGGCGGATCTCGGAATGGTTATGGTGGTATAAACTACTACTTAAGGATTTGCATGTTGGGTGATTGTGAGAATTCACTCGTGTGTTGAGATGGTACTCTTGAATTGAGTTAAGTAAAAGGTTTCTATATGATGAAGTGTTCACCCTATTGATGGTTCAGAAGTTATGATGGAATTCTTGCGCTACCTCATATTGGCATGTTAGGTGCGGTAAGCAGTATGTAACTGGGAGTGAGAATCGAGATTGCGATTCGGTGTTGACAAGGATTTCATGAGCTCAGATGAGCAAGAAAAAGTGATCTGCAAGTTTAGAGTAAGCTGGTGTTATCTTCAGTGTCACCTGAGATCGACATTCGGTGAAAGAGGCTTTGTACCCTGGTCATGGGTTCTTGATGTGTTTTGCAGTATTAGGGGTCATTTGGTTGGAATACGATTTATACCGGTATAATTTATGCCGGTATAAGTTATATTGGGATAATTTATACTGAGATTAGTTATGTTGGGATTGGTTTTTATTCGTTGTTTGGTATGTTGTATTAAGAATGACAATTGCATAATTTCTAAGAAGAAGGTATAAGTTATACCGGTGCTAATTACCCCACCTTCTATAAGATATAAGTTATCCCAGTGTTAAAAATAACACCAGGATAACTTATACCTAGTTTGCTAACCAAAAATGGTATTAAGGTGGTATTAAATTTTTATATCACCCTTATACCTTCTTATACTTCATACCAAACGACCCCTTAGTGTTGTTGGTGATGCGGGTGTGCAGAATTGTTACCTGGTGTGGAAGGTCGGGGGAGCGTAACCACGAGAAGATTGTATAAGTGTGACATGTAGTCACTTAATGGATTGAAGATTTGGACTGAGTACAAAGAAGTGCAATATTGTTTATTTGAGAATCTATGCCTGAAAGGCGTTCAGTTCATTTGGTTGTGGATTGTGGGGTGTTTGTCCCGGCTATGATGGTTGTTCTCGCGTATTATGAGAGAAAGTGGGTTAATATGAACCTAGGTAAAAGCTATTAGCTTAGTTGGTGCGAGTAAGGTAGACTCGATGTTTGTGGATGGATTTAAATATGATTATGGGCTCCATATGAGCCAGGCATGTTCATTTCAGTAGAGCGCTTTTCATAAAAAGGTATTAGAACAGAAGATGTTGTTCCGTCTTCGTCAATTCATGTGATATTATGATTGTGCCGTGTGAGTTGTGAAACGTCTTGATAATTTCCTATGTGTAGAAGTCCCGCGTAGTGGGGATGTTATGTGAGCAGGATAGCTCTTGAGATCCAGAGTGTGTGTGTGTGTGTGTGTGTGTGTGTGTGTGTGTATATATATATCGCACCCCAGTTGTGCTTGAGTTTTGTAGCATACGGCTTTATCAGTCTCCCCAGTATGGTATTATGCACTTAGCATGCTTATGATCGATACTCGGTAATTTGTAATAGTGAGCAAATCAGCTCCGTGTATATCTTCTTATGTAAATTTTATGTGTGGATCAGGTGGCACGTCGCCACGGGTATGTTACTTGGATCGGGTTGCACGCCGCAACAGTGTGAGGATGAGTAAGGTTACTATATTTATTTTTCTTATGCTCTACTTCCTATTTTCTGAGAAAAGTTCGTATTAGTTTTGTGAGTTGAATAGTCTCTTCCTGAGTCGTTTCTTATTATCATGTTCGAGTTATGGCCTATTGGCGCGATGTGGTATCATGTGAGGCTGTTGGTCATGCTTGGGGTTATTTATTGTCTGACCAGTTCATACTGGGTGAGACGAGATTATTGGATCAGGGATCAGTGCGATAAGGTTATGTAAAGTGTATATTAAAGAACAAATACCATTATTCAGGTTCATAATGAGGTGATGATTCTAGTCAAGATGAGATATTCTGTAACGACCAGACCGGTCGTTTTGCGTTATCGGACCCCGTTCCCCTAAATAAAACTTCCCATAGCGGCTTATTTTGATTTATGACTTGCGGGGGCGGGTGTCCAGGATTCAGATATGTTTAGAGCAATATTGGAACACTTGGTTCCTTCAGGTTGGCCTTTAAGGCCAAGTTTGACTTTGGTCAACATTTTGAGCAAACGACCTCGGAAACGAGTTTCGACGATTTTGGTAGCTTCGTATGATGATTTCGGACTTGGGCGTATGTTCGGAATGGGTTTTGGATGAACCGGGAGCGTTTCGGCGCCAAATATCGAAATAAGAATTTCCTTAGTTAATATTGTGGTTTGTGACGTGTTTTTGTGTTATCGAGGTCCGAATAGAATTTCGAGACCAGGAATAATTCTGTTATGTCATTTATGACATTCCTGCACAATTTGGTGTCATTCCGAGTAATATAGGTCGGTTCAGCGCATTGTTAGTGAATTCTAGAACTTTAAGTTCAAAGTTTGATTCAATTTGGTTTTGGGGTCGAATTCTTAGTTTCATTGTTGTTTTTCACGTTTCGAAATTTGAGCGAGTCTGTATCATGAATACAGAATTTCCAGTGCCTTTGGACAGGGTCCCAAGCGGCTCGGGTGAGTTTCGGACCCCTCGGAGCTAATTGCAAAACACTAGAAATTCCAGGTCTGGTTTCCTTCTCTGCGTTCGTAGAGGGGTTACTGCGTTTGCAGAGAAGGAAATGGGCAGGGGTGGTGAATGCCCTGTGCGTTCTCACAAAAGGCACCGCGATCGCGATGGGTTGGGCTCCTGACCCAGTGCATTCGCACACCTCCCACGCGTTCGCATAGAGCCCGGCCATTGGGCCAGCCCAGCTACTCCTTACCCTGTGCGTTCGCAGGGCCCCTTCCGCGTTCGCATAAAAGGCCCATGTGGGCATGGTCATTTAAAGCCTTGCGATCGCACTACCCAGGCTGTGATCGCATAAAGGAGACCACTGGACAGTGTGTTTTTATAGCGGGATTTAATTCATTTTCCTCATCTTCTTCTTCTTCCTTGGGATGATTTTCAGCATTCAAGAGGGACAAACAACCTAGTTATTGAAGGTAAGTAAATTCTACCCTAATATTAGTTTAATGCATGGATTACAAACTAAATTAACTACCTAATGAGTGAAAAATAAGGATTTGGGGTAGTAACCTAGGGCTTTAAAAAATGTAGAAAACTACTCGTGCATTTGCTATGAATTCATACAAAAATCATATATTAACGATCCTTAGGTTATGGGTGAGTGTTTTCTTCGAGAATTTTCGGAATCCGGGCTTGCGGTCCCGGGGTTGGATTTTGGGATTTCTTCAAGAATGGTGAATTTGACTAAATAATAGGAGAATTCCATGCTTTGAATATAAATTGATATATTTGTATAACATTTGGCTAGTTTCGAGTATGTGGGTGTCGAGTTAGGAGTTTCGGGCTCATTCTTGTCCCGGGGAGTAGGTGCGACGCGAGGTGAGTCTCCTTTCTAACCTCGTAAGAGGGAATTGTCCCCGTAGGTGTTTTAAATGCTATATGTGATAATTGTGGGGGCTACGTACGTACAAAGTGACGAGAGTCCGTACGTAGCGGCTATTATTATTATGTTCGGGTAGTTAGGTCCACATCATGCCTTGTGTTTTACTTAATATGAACTATATGCTTAACAAATTAAATGTTACATGCAGCTTATTTCCCTGAGATCATGGATTTTGAGAAAATTTGTAAGGAATTGTTTACTGAAAAATAATTTAAAAAGGAATAGCGTGTGTGCATATGACCGCTTCGTAATTTACATTCCGTGAGCGAAGTGTGATTTCCCCCACTCTTATGGGAATGGGTCGTACGCCACGGCGGATTGGAAGATGCACTTTTGGTTCGGGCCGTTCGATCCTCGGCAATGCATAGATGTGAGTACTTTATGGAAAGGTGCACTTATGGTTCGGGCCGTTCGACCCTCGACATTGCACGGACATGACTATCTTATGACTCCGGCCGGTTGTCCTTATCCTGTATGCGCATGATTTATTTGTTACTAAATTCATGGACACTATTTTGACAGATATTTGGGAGAAAGGGGAAGTAGTAATTGTCTATTTATTTCCAGTACTTCCTTGGATTTCAGTGCTTTATATATATTTGCTGCTTTACTACCTTTACATGCCTACTGTTTTCATCATATTCTGTTGATTTATACTGTTGGCCTTTAGTGAGTGTCCAGTCGACCTCTTATCACTACCTCTTCGAGGTTAGGCGGGATACTCACTGGGTACATATATATTTATGTACTCATGCTACGCTTCTGTACTTAATTGTACAGGTTCTGAGGATGGTGCATCTGGTTACCAGACCGGAGCTCGATTCTGATTATAGTTGGACCTGACTTCACGGTGAGCTTCTTTCTCCTTGCGATCTACGGAAGCACCATGGGGTTTCTTTATCTTATTTCCCATCTATTTCCTTCAGACAGTGGGACTGTATATTATATCTTTTGTATATTCTGTTAGTATGCCCGTAGGACTTGTGACACTAGTTCCTGGCGCACACTTGCAGGTCTGTATATATATTGGCTCACGCCTCCTCATGATCAATTTTGATTAAAAACTGGCTAATTATCCTTGTCAATTTATGTCTTAAGTTTTAAAAACTGAGTTTATGTTGAAATGTTTAATCTAATAAGAAGGAACCCTTAATAAATTGAGTGTTGGCTTGCCTGACCCCGCTGTTGGGTGCCATCACGACCTAAGTTAGGATTTGGGTCGTGACAACATGGTACAGAGCACTAGGTTCACGTAAGTCTCATGAGTCACGGAGACGTCTGTACTTATCTTCAAGGGACTATAGGGTGTTAGGAAACCTCTCTTTGTTGTTATCCTATCGTGGAGTCGATGATTTACTAAAATCATTCTTCTATTCTCTCACAGATGGTGAGGACACGTGCATCTGATGTTCCAGACCCGGGAAGGGCGGCTACCCCCGTTATCCGAGGTCGCGGTAGAGGCTGGGGAAGGGCACCGGCCCGCGGTAGGGGACGAGGGCGTCCCAGAGCTATTCCGGTTCCACCACTAGAGGACCCTATTATAGAGGAGCAGGACGAGGTACCTTCAGCAGATCATGCTCCAGTAGACTTCATGACGGCGCCAAGCTTCCAGGCAGTCATGGCCGTATGATGAGATTTATGGACACTATGTCCCAGGCTGGTTTATTTCTAGTAGATCCTACCACTTATCAGGCGGGAGGGGGAGTCCAGACCCCTACTGCCCAGGCTGCAGGCCAGACAGCAGCATTATATCATACCCCGGGTACACTGCCTGTGGGTGGGGTCCAGCCTGTTGCAACAGCACTTGAGCCCAGACCAGCTGCGGACGGTGATCCGCAGAAGTTATTGGATAGATGGACTCGATTTCACCCTCCAGTATTTGGGGGTGAGCGAGGCGAGAATGCCCAGGACTTTGTGGACAGGTGCAAGGACAGACTGCACAACATGAGGATACCAGAGTCCTATGGAGTGGATTTCACTACCTTCCAGTTGGAGGGCAGAGCTCGTAGGTGGTGGCAGTCCTATATTCTCAACAGGCCAGCAGATTCTCCTCCTGTCACTTGGGAGCAGTTCACGCAGATATTTCTGGATAGATATATCCCATCCTCTGAGAGGGAAGAGCTGCGGTATCAGTTTGAGCGGCTAGAGCAGGGACAGATGTCAGTGACAGATTATGAGGTCATATTTTCTGAGTTGTCTCGCCATGCACTCATAATACTACCTACTGATGCAGAGAGGGTGTGGAGATTTGTGACTGGGTTGCATCCAGGTATTAGGGCCACCATGGCCCGAGAGGTGGAGATAGGTACTCCTTATCAGTTCGTGGTATAGATTGTTCGCATAATCGAGGGGTATCGGTCGAGGAGCAGGGAGCAGGGGCAGCAAGATAAGAGGTCTAGATACTCCGGAGATTTCGGAGGTGCCCCAGCTAGGGGCAGAGGTCAGTTCAGCAATAGTCAGCCCATCAAGCCTTAATATCCAGCACCTCCGCCACCTCCCCGAGGTGTTCCAGCGAGGCCTCATTTTAGCGCCATGCCAGAGCATTCCTACCGTCCTCCAGCCATTCAGAGTTCACCCAGTGGTTCCGACCCATACTTCAGTGCTATGCCAGAGGGCCCATGATGTGTGGCTAGAATTCGTGATTTTAAGCATTATATACCTCGCATTTTATGTGCTTTAATGATAAAATACATGTCGTATGTGCTTAATAGGGTTTATTTTATGTGTAGGTGAATTGGAAATGGAAACGGGGCTAAACGGATGCAAATACGTCGAAGAATACGCGAGAGGGGACACCCGGGGGATAGCCAGGCGCCAAGCCAAACAGCCTGGGGCAGCCTGGCGTTACCCAGGCGTTAGACCCATAACGCCTGGGGGGACCAGGCGTTACCCAGGCCTTAGGGCTGTAACGCCTGGCCC
>ML380667.1:1232-52430 GCA_005239525.1 Nicotiana knightiana | reverse complement strand
GCCCGTCGAGCCTCGGGGTAGCAAGGCTAACAAAACAAGCATTTATTTACAACTTACTTATTTTAAAAATTTTTTTCTTCTTTTTCGCATTTTTAATTTCTGCAATAAAGAGCTCCTATGGTCAAATGATTATTCAATTTGTCAAAGCATTTGCAGTTTCTCTATAAATCTTATATTTACTTGCTATTGTTTTCCTCCCCATTACTTTATTTACACATTATTATTATTACTTATCTTGATGAACCGACGACAGTGACATGTAACGAGGCAACGCAATAAACAGATTTTGATTCAGACGAGGATGATATACCTGAGGATATTGTGAAAGAGGTAGAGAACTTTGAGAATAGGCCTAAGTCTAACTTGGACGAGACTGAAGTTGTCAACCTGGGAAATGCAGAGAATGTCAAAGAAACACGCATCAGCGTTCATCTGTCGCCATTAGATTAGGAGGAATATATAGAGTTTTAAGAGAATATGAGGACATATTCGCCTGGTCGTATGATGACATGACTGGCCTCAGTACATCTATTGTGGCGCACAAGTTGCCAACTGATCCGACATGCCCACCAGTGAAGCAAAAGCTCAGGAAGTTCAAACCATACATGAGCTTGAAAATCAAAGAAGACGTCACCAAGCAGATCAACTCCAGGGTTCTCCAGGTGGTTGAATACCCGACATGGTTAGCCAACATCGTGCATGTGACAAAGAAAGATGGGAAGATTAGATTCTGTGTCGACTACCGGGATCTCAACCGGGCCAGTCCGAAGGACGACTTCCCTTTGTGAAATATACACATCCTAATTAACAACTGCGCCAAGCATGAGCTGCAGTCCTTTGTAGATTGTTTTGCTGGCTACCATCAGATTTGGATGGACGAGGAAGATGCTGAGAAAACGACATTCGTTACGCCATGGGGAGTGTATTGTTACAAGATGATGCCATTCGGTCTGAAGAATGCAGGGGCCACCTACATGAGGGCCATGACTACTATATTCCACGATATGATTCACAAGGAGATCGAGGTATATGTGGACGACGTCATCATCAAATCAAGGAAAGCCACTGACCATATGGAAGATCAGAGGAAGTTCTTCAACAGGTTAAGGAAGTACAATTTGAAACTTAACCCTGCGAAGTGTGCATTTGGGGTTCCTGCTGGAAAGTTACTAGGGTTCATCGTCAGTCGTCGAGGAATAGAACTGGATCCATCAAAGGTCAAATCCATCCAAGAATTTCTGCCACCGAAGAACAAGAAGGATGTTATGAGTTTCCTGGGGATGCTCAATTACATCAGACGGTTCATAGCCCAGTCTACTGTCATTTGTGAACCAATCTTCAAAATATTGAGAAAGGATGCTGCAACCAAATGGACCGATGATTGTCAAAAGGCCTTCGATAGAATCAAGGAGTACCTCTCAACACCACCATTCCTAGTACCGCCCGAGCCAGGTAGACCTCTGTTACTCTACCTTGTTGTGTTAGATGGAGCTTTCGGTTGCATTCTTGGGCAACATGATGAAACAGGAAGGAAAGAGATGGCCATTTACTATCTTAGAAAGAAATTCACTCCATATGAAGCCCGATACTCTTTATTGGAATGCACTTGATGTGCTCTGAGGCACTATTTCTGTGCGTATACAACGTATCTCATATCAAGGATGGATCCGTTGAAATACATCTTTCGGAAGCCCATGCCCTCTGGCAAACTTGCCAAATGGACCTGTTAAGTGAGTTCGACATTATTTACGTGACTCAGAAGGCGATCAAGGGACAAGCATTAGCAGATCATCTCGCTTAAAATCCTGTGGACGGGAAATACGAACCATTAAAAATGTATTTTCCCGATGAAGAAGTGTCATTCGTAGGAGAGGACATTGCAGAATCCTACGATGGTTGGAGGATGTTCTTTGATGGGGCCGCAGACTTCAAAGGCGTAGATATTGGGGCAATCTTAATATCGGAAACCGGTTAGAACTATCCAATATCCGCCAAATACAGGTTCCCCTACACCAACAACATGGCTGAATATGAGGCCTGCATCTTGGGGCTCAACTTGGCCATCGACATGAACGTTCAGGAGTTATTAGTGATTGGTGATTCAGACCTATTGATACACCAAGTACAAGGAGAATGGGCGACCAAGAGTTCCAAGATACTGCCATATCTACATCGTGTACAGGAGTTGAGAAAGAGGTTCACAAAGATAAAGTGCCGGCACGTCCCCAGAATCCAGAATGAGTTCACCGATGCATTGGCTACCTTCTCATCTATGATCCAGCATCCAGACAAGAATTTCATCAATCCCATCCCAGTGGGGATCCACAATCAGCCGGCCTACTACGCCCATGTTGAAGAAGAAGCAGACGGAAAGCCTTGGTTTCATGATATCAAAGAGTACTTGGCAAAGGGAGAATATCCAGAACTTGCAAACGCTACTCAGAAACGCACACTTCGAAGGTTGTCAAACAATTTCTTTCATAGCGGAGGGATCCTGTATAGGAGGACTCCTGATTTGGGTTTACTAAGGTGTGTCGAATCAAAAGAAGCAACAAAACTATTGGTGGAGATACATGCTGGTACATGCGGTCCTCATATGAATGGGTTCGTTCTAGCAAAGAAGATACTTCGGGTAAGTTATTTCTGGATGACCATGAAAACGGATTGCATCTAGTATGTCCGGAAGTGCCACTGTTGTCAGATAATGGGGATATGATAAAGGTACCTCCGAGTGAGCTTAATGCAACAAGTTCACCATGGCCGTTCGCCGCCTGGGGCATGGATGTTATTGGACCAATCGAGCCTGCCGCCTCCAACAGACTCAGGTTTATTCTGGTTGCCATTGATTACTTTACCAAATGGGTCAAAGAAGCCTCTTACAAAGCAGTTACTAAGAAAGTCGTGGCCGACTCTGTCCGTGCCACATAGTTTGTCGATTCGGAGTTCCAGAGTCAATCATTACCGACAATGGTTCCAACCTCAACAGTGACCTGATGAGAGCCATGTGTGAAACCTTCAAGGTCGAACACAAGAATTCCACAGCATACAGACCTCAGATGAATGGAGCCTTTGAGGTTGCCAATAAGATATCAAGAAGATATTGAGAAAGATGATAGAGAAGCACAAGCAATGGCATGAGAAGCTGTCATTCGCCTTATTGGGATACCGCACCATAGTTCGCACATCAACTGGGGCAACTCTTTACATGTTGGTTTATGGTACAGAAGCCGTTATTCCTACCGAGGTCAAAATTCCATCCCTGATAATCATACAAGAAGCCGAACTCAGCAATGCAGAGTGGGTACGAAGCCGTTATGAGCAATTGGCCCTTATAGACGGAAAAAGAATGAACACAGTTTATCATGGTCAGCTATATCAGAACAGAATGACCAGAGCCTTCAACAAGAAAGTCAAGCTGAGACGATTCACACCGGGGCAACTGGTGTTAAAGAAGATCTTTCCTCACCAAGATGAAGCAAAAGGGAAATTCTCTCCCAATTGGCAAGGCCCGTACATGGTTCACCAAGTGTTGACAGGAAGAGCACTCATAATTGCAGAAATGGATGGAGAAATCTAGCCAAAGCCAATCAACTCAGATGCAGTAAAGTGCTACTATGTGTAACTTTCATACTTTTATCAAATATTGTAAATTGAACTATGCCTGACCTGATTCCTGTTTAAGAGGGGATACGTAGGCAGTCCTATGGGTTCGGTCACATTTTAATAAAATTTTATTTCCCCCACGAATGGAAACTGGGGTAGATTTTTTAGGAGGGACCTCGAATTCAGAAGCAAATGCAGCCGAGCACCGCACAAGCAACATCCAAAAGCATTCATCCATCAAACTGGGTAGAATTTTGAGGAGGAACCTCAAAATTCCATAGCAAGAGAGGTTGCAATGCCTTGAACCGCTTCGTGGTCGTCGGTTCATCCGATAAATTATTATTACTTTAAATAATATGTTATATTTTTATAAAACCATGCATATTTACTTTCTCAAAAAATAGCTTGTTTAGCAACGCTACCCCTGTGATATGAACAACAAAGTCCTCGTTATCAAGCAGACAGGCCGAGCCGAGCCAGTGGGAATGCGAACTAACCTTCCCCTTTACAGAACTCACAATTTTTCTTTGGATGCAGGCACCAAGACGGCGAAAGCCCAGAACAGATTACTATCTTTGCAAGATGGATATTTCTTAAGGACACGCTCTCAAACTCGCCGCACATGCCGACGCTTACTATCATCGCAAACAACGCTTATTCACCACAATCGTATCACCGCAGTTTATCATCAGCTAAGAACTCTTACTGTCGTTTATCTTCCCACACTGCATAAGGCTACCATTATGCCTTCCGAGGTTCTATGCTACCTCCCCTGCATTTTATTTCCTGCACTGCATAAGGCTACCATTCTGCCTTCTGAGGTTCTACGCTACCTCCTCTGCATTTTACTTCATTGCATAAAGCTCCTATATACCTCTTCAAAGCAACCACCTTTCGTGACGTTACTTATTTATGCTTCTCTCGGGCTAAGATCCGCCCCTCTTTTCTTTTGCAAATCGCAAGACTAAACTTTGTATTGTTAGCATGATACCACTACATTCTTCATAGGCTGAAATATTGCCAACTTTTCCAAAGGCGTCATCATTCGGAGGCACCATCTTCATGTCCCGAGAACATCATTTCATGGCCTGAGGGTCTCTTTTATTCAACTTGCATATCATTAGTCAAAGGCACCATGGTTCAGAGGCACCATCCTCATGGTCCGAGAACGTCATTTCATAGCCTGCGAATCCTACACCAAGGGATTCATGGCCCAGGACATCATGGTCTAAGGATAATAATCCTCAATTGTCCCAAAACAGCATTCATAGTCCAACGGGAACTTGCATCATGTTTATATTATGCACGATATATGCTTGTTATTTATTTGCAGGTAATCTGGCCGGAACAACCAACTAGGCAGGAACGGTCCGCTCCAGTTCTCCGATACAACCCCGTAAGACCTTCCTACTTTACCTTACCTCCCACCTTGCATCCGTTCTTGTGAAACGTCACCAATATATTTCGCCGATGATTCCGGAACTACATACGACTTGATTCCTGTAAAAACCAGGGATATGTAGGCAGCTCAGAAGCCAGGGTGCGGCCTAATTCTCTCATATAATTTCCATTCGGTCAAAATTTGCCATCATATCTTTACCCGACAACTCTTTCATCCTTCCCAAGTAAAGAGGGGCAGCTGTTGATACCCAATTTTTCCTCAAATTAATTTTTCAAATTTGCATATATGCTTTCAAAATCCCTCTTTGTAATAAGGAGTATTTTTCCCTATTTCTCTATATTTTATCAAATTATCTCCATGTTTATTTAATATTTCATATTTAAATAATTATCCATAAATTACGTTATAAATAATTTCAAAATGTTTCCCAGCTTAGTATGCTATTTTTAATCACTTTTTGTCCATTAGAATTCAATTATTTCACAAATTATCCAATTGGGTCTCATTTAATTTCAATTACAACAATTTTACAATTATGGCCCAATTGAATATTTTTGCACTATTTCAATTCAAAATTTATGCATTTTTACACCTAATATTAGTTAATTATTGTGATTTTACCTATTTTAACTTAATTTCATTTTTTTATATAATTATTGGCTATTTTTATTAATTAATTATCTTAGTTTAAGGGGTATTTAAAATCTAGCCACTCTTAACCTATTTCAATTTCAATCCAACATCAAACCCCTTAACCCAATTGAATACCCAACCCAGTCTTTAATTAACCCGGCCCAACCCCTAATTAATCTGAGCCGTTGATCAAATTAGATCAACGACCCAGATTACACTTACCTAATTTAATTCAAACCACCCTCCTAACCGACCCTTCACTCTTCACCTACCACTCATTTCTCTAACTCTCGTATCTCTCTCTAAGTCTCTTGAGACTTCTGTCTCTTAGTCTCCGATGGGACTCCACCGCCTTCCTCTGGCCATTTCCGACCACCCTCCTTTCGACTACAAGCCTCCATGATATCTCCTCCATCTAGCTCATTTCATCTCAGAAGACCTCGAGGTTCTAGGCCATGCCAACTTGCACCTGGGGCTCCTGCTTTGGTTGTACCCGGCCTCTACGGTGGGGTTTTGACACGGCCACACCATATCCACCATGATCTTTGAGTTTCATGGCAGGTTTTCCAGTTATCTCTGATTCTCTTATAAAACCCTAATTTTTGCCTAAACCTCTCAGATCTATGGTGTTTTTAAATGATTCAAGCACGTCTCTTTATGTTTTATATTGTTCTTGACTCGAACTTTAAGGAATCGTTAGTTTTCAAACGTTTTTACTTCCTTTTTAAAATTAGGATTTCTCAGAACCCTTTTATGCTTGTTTAAAACTAAGTTTCTCTTTGCATTTAAGTCTGTTCTTTGCATATCATGACTGATTCTATGATCTTACTAGATTTTATCTCGCTTATGTTAACAACCCTAATTTTTCTAGATTTCTTCGTTTGATTCTGTATATTAGCATGGCTGCTCGTTTCCTGTTTAAGTTGCTGTGATTATCTGCCTCGAATATGTTCTACTGAGTTTTCTTAGCCTAACTTATATCACCTCTATGTGCTTATGTCCATCTTGACTGTTCAGACTTGCCTCTTTCTATCAATGTTGTTTAACCTGCACGCTTGCTATGACTGGTTATTCTTGTCTATTTATATGATGAATATAGAATTGTGACTCTTTCTGTGATTGATTCTGGATTCCATACTTTGGGGTTTTGATTGATAAACTTTCCTTTAAACTCTCAATTTCTATTCAGAATTAATTGATTCGCCTGTGGTGCTTTATTCTTATTGTCTATTTCCTTAATTGGAATGTTTTGTACTTAGCCCTAATTGCTTACCCTATACTTAATAAACTTTGACTCCTTCCTTATTAGTCATGTACTGATTCTATATGTTACTAGGTCTTACCATGTGAATTTTGAAACCCCTTAACTTAAGGGAACAAATGTCTTGATTTCCTGGTTAATTGATTCTGAGTTCCTTGATTACCATGCTACTATGATTCTTTCCTTATTTAGTCTCGTACTGACTTCTATTTACCTTATATGCTATGTGTTTTACCATTTGAGCTTTAAATCCCTTGACTTAAGGGAACCGTGTCTTAATTTCTCACACTGATTGATTCTGACTTCTTTTATTACCATGGCTTTGTGATCGTTCTAGCTTTTCGCTAACAAAACACACACTGACTTGTGGTTAAAAACTCTCTTTCTTACAAAAAGTTCTCTACTACTCTTCCTTGCTCTTGGTTACTGTTAGCCGGCTATAAGCTAAGGCTAACCATTGTGTTCTTGTCTTGCTCTCTCATTCTGCTTGCTTTCCTCTTCACTGTTATGTCTTATTTTAAATTTAAAGCTTCATCAACAACATGATTCTCTACTTGTTTCAGTTCTTATTGTTCTTAGTCTGCTTTTATTTATGGTTCTTCTGCGAAACCTGTAATTAGAATACACTCAGCATGCTATAGTCTCCCTTGTCATGTGTGTTTTTTGGGCATTTCTATTAGTTGTTTTCATGATTGTGTTGCACCCCAATCCCTTGACCCTCTCTATGTGACTCCTTTATGGTTGGTTTATGGCTATGTCAGAGTAAGCAATCTCAGATCATGTCCAATTCCTAGATCTTTCACTGGATTTTTTACCATTAAATGTTCTACCTGTTCCCATCCCCCATTACCAATGCTTGTAATTGTCTGAATTTGTTGTAATGCTGTGTGTTTTGGTTGTGCATCTTTGATGCTGTGTGAGATTGTTACTTACTCATCTCTTTTTTTAAAAAAACTATTTTTTTGTCAAACGAACTCTCTGGTTTATAAACTCTCTTTCAAAATTCCTTTTCTTTTCAAACTCACTTCTGGCACTTCACATTATTCCTAGAGACTTAGGTTCCACCCCCTCAGTGTGAGTGCTTAGGGACCCCATGAGTTCCCTCTGAACTTTGACACACTGAGGCTGGTAATTCCACACTGCACATGCTTAATTTTGGCAACTATGTTTGGGTGCTGGTATTGGCTAGGGATCCACGAGGGCCCTAGGGAGCTTTGCCGCACCCAGACCATGTAAGGACGTGAAACTCGAAAGGATTGAGGTTGGGATATATGGGCCTGATTGAAGGCTCTCTATAGAAGTAGCTTCTTATTTTCCTTTCAGTTTTGTAATTCATTTATTTGTCCTGTAATAATCAGTAAACGAATGCTTGGGGCTGGATAATGGATATGGGAGGGAACTATGCATGTTTAATATAGTTATGGGTAGAAATCATGATCATAGGATTTACTTTACCTATGTGTGCAATACTATCATGCTTAGGACATGCATACTATGCATTAGAAACCATGTTTAGGTTGATTACTTCAGCATCTCTACTATACTCCTATTTACTTTAGAAATCCTGTTCATAGATAATAACTATAACAAAATATGTCGTAATGATACTGCTACTGCATTTGAATCTAGAAATCATGCTTCAGGACTCATAATCAATGTGTGCATAATCAATATATATATATACGAACGCCTAGGCAAACCTTAGGCCTAATACTTTTTAAAATTAAAATCAACTGTTTTATGTCTTGTCTATATTAAAAGCGATCTTTAAAATTAATCAGTCTCTTCTGAAAACCTTAGAACCTTGCTTTTTGTCACTACTTTTACTCCTGCAAATGATGGATTTTCAAAACGATTTCCTTTCCCGAAGTTCATGGAAATCATTCTTTTTTTCCTAAACCCTTGCTCTATTTTTAAATCACTGGTTCTTGAAATTGTGCGCTCATTCTCCTTTTACTAAAACTCTTTTAAACTACTGGTTCTTTCTTTATTTCAAAGTAAGTCATTCCTGCTGGAAATTACTCTGCTTTATTTATAATCTCGCTTTACTTCTGATTACTGGTTTTCTAAAAGTTATTCATCCATTTTCTTACTGAAAACTTCATCACTGTTAAATCCTGCTACTGTCTTTAAATTACTGGATTTCCAATCAATCTCTCTTCTCAAAACTATTCTGCCCTTTTAAATTCCCTGCTTTATCAGTCCTTTGTTAAACGTCTGAAACCTACTGTTTTCTAACTTAAAACTCCTGTTTTATGTGTTCCCATATTTTTAGTCCTAATTGTTTCATATTTCGTTTAGAATTTTATCCTTTAAACCTAGGGGTTCAACCTAGTACTCACCTTGTAGGATGTAGTAGTCCTAAACACCCTCCGGGACTTATAGAACGGGACGAGTAATAGCACGCAATAAGCCTTCGTGACCATCACGCGCTTCTTTAAATAACCTCTACGGGATGGGAAGGGTAGAATACGGATATGATGACCGGTTCGCTAATACCACGTGTAGCCCCTGTTCGAGGAGTGATTACCGGGTATTGCATTGATGTGCTCCGTATTATTTTGAACCTAGGACAATTCTTTTCAAATGTTTTTACTCTGATGTTTTTCCCGAAAACCCTTTAAATATTTTCATATTTGTTTGAAATCCCCTCTTATATGAACCTTGCTATTTGTTTACCGTCCAAATTCATGAAACTTCTTGACTGGGACCCACAGTTGTGGATCTTGAGGGGTGCCTAACACCTTCCCCTTAGGATAACTTCAAGCTTTTACCCAATCTCTGGTAATGCAAACTAGTTCATGAGTTATCTACTCTAGGTTCCCTAACGTACCACAAAATCGTTAGGTGGCGACTCTTCCTTAAACCTCTTCCTTTAAGGAGTAATCAAGAATATCATGAACCCGATCTCTCCGCACCTGATCCGTGCGAGGAAAAAGGGGGGCGCGACACCCAGACAGTCTCGGCTGGGCCAGCTCAGGTCCCCGAGGGGTTCATTGCCACCCTAGTACTCCAGGATGCTCTGGTCCGCCTAGTGGGCCTCATGGGGTGTGTCGCTCAAGCAGGTTTGCTTCCTACAGCACCAGCCGTCTCTCAGGTTGGGGGAGGAGCCCAGATTCCCGCTAACAACACTCCGGAGCAGTTGGCTCCTCAGTTTCAGACTCCAGTAGCTCAGCCAGCTGGGATAGATCAGCTAGGTATTATGGCTCAGACCGGTGATGGAGCAGCTATGTCTGCTGATGCTTTGTGGAGGTTGGACAGGTTCACCAAGCTTTTCACTACTACTTACAGCGGTGCATCTTCAGAGGATCCCTAGGATTACTTAGACAGTTGCTATGAGGTTCTTCGGAACTGGGGATCGTGGAGACCAATGGGGTCGATTTTGCTACTTTCCGCCTTTCTGGTCCCGCCAAGCCTTGATGGAGGGATTATTGCTTGACCAGACCAGCTGGATCTTCGCCCTTGTCTTGGGCCCAGTTCTCCGATTTGTTCTTGGAGAAGTTTCTTCCAGTCACCCAGAGAGAGGATCTCCGGACGCAATTTGAGCATCTCCAGCAGGGTTCTGTGACAGTTACACAGTATGAGACCCGATTCATCACTTTGGCCCGACATGCTATCATGATACTCCCCACCGATCATGAGAGGGTGAGGAGGTTTATTGAGGTGCTAACTCAGCCGATTAGACCACAGATGGCCAGAGAGACAGGCAGTGATATTTTATTTCAGGAGGCGGCCAATGTGGCTTGGCGAGTCAAGATGGTCTTATTGCAGGGTAGTGGTCAGGTGTCTGACAAGAGGCCTCATCATTTTGGCCGGTTCAGTAGCGCCTCATCTGGAGGTAGGGATTATTTTGGTAGGGGTCGTCCTCCTAGACCCTTTCAGTCAGCACTCCAGGTATCTCGTAATGCACCACCAGCTCCTATCAGTGCACCGCCGCTCCAGAGTTTTCAGAGTGGTTTCTCCGATTGACAAGGAGAGTTTCAGGGCCAGCAGTCTCAGCAGCCGAGATCTTGTTATACTTTTTGTGGCCCGGGGCACATTGCTAGATTTTATCCTCGAGCCTCGAGTGGTTCTCAGCACCAGGGTTCCCATGCTATGATTCTCGCACCAGGTCCTCCACCACCCCCTCATCCAGCTAGGGGTGGAGGTCGAGGTGCCAGGGGTGGAGGCCAGACAGTTCGAGATGGAGGTCATGCTATTAGAGGTAGAGAACAACCCATAGTAGTTCGACCCAGAGATATTTAGATTGGTGGGTCCCAACCCTGATGTTATGCTATTCCCGCCATGCCTGAGGCTGAGGCCTCCGATGCAGTCATTACAGGTATGGTTTCAGTTTGCAGCAAGGATGCTTCAGTTTTATTTGACCTGGGGTCCACATACTCCTACGTGCCCTCATATTTTGCTCCTTATCTGATTATGCCTCGTGATACCCTGAGTACTCCTGTATATATATCCATACCGATGGGTGATTCTATTATGGTGGATCGAGTCTACTATTCATGTACAGTGGTTATCAGTGGTTTGGAGACCAGAGTAGATCTTCTACTCCTTGATATGGTTGATTTCGATGTTATTTTGGGGATGGATTGGTTGTCCCCTTATCATGCCATTCTGGACTATCATGCCAAGACTGTGACCTTGGCCTTGCCGGGAGTGCCTCGATTGGAGTGGAGAGGGGCTCATAGCCATTCTTCCAGCAGGGTTATCTCATATATGAAGGCTCAGCGCATGGTTGAGAAGAGGTGTTTGGCCTATTTGGCTTATGTTTATGATTCTTGTGCCGAGGTTCCTTCTATGGAGTCTGTGCCCATAGTCTGTGAGTTTCCAGAGGTATTCCCTACAGACCTGCCGGGTATGTCACCCGAAAGGGATATTGACTTTTGCATTGATTTGGCTTCGCGCACTCATCCCATTTCTATTCTATCGTATCGTATGGCCCTGCCAGAGTTAAAGGAGTTGAAAGAACAGTTGCGTGATTTGCTTGTTAAAAGCTTCATTAAGCCTAGTGTCTCGCCTTAGGGTGCACTGGTGTTGTTTGTTAAGAAGAAGGATGGGTCGATGAGGATGTGTATAGATTATCGGCAATTGAACAAGGTGACCGTCATGCACAAGTATCCATTGCCGCGAATTGATGATTTGTTTGATCAGCTTTAGGGTGCCAAGGTATTTTCGAAGATCAATTTGAGATCTGGTTACCATCAGTTGAGGATTAAGGCATCTGATGTCCCTAAGACAGCTTTTCGCACTCAGTACGAGCATTATGAGTTCTAAGTGATGTCATTCGGGTTGACAAATGCCCCAGCAGCTTTTATGGACTTGATGAACCGAGTGTTCAGGCCTTATCTGGATTCCTCCATGATTGTCTTCACTGATGATATTCTGCATTTATTCTCGCAGCCGGGAGGAGCACGAGCAGCACCTTCGAGTTGTTCTTTATACTTTGAAGGATAGTCAGTTGTATGCTAAATTTTCTAAGTGTGAGTTCTGGTTGAGTTCAGTTGCATTCCTGGGTCATGTTATATCAGCAGAGGGTATCCAGGTGGATCCCAAGAAGATTTCAGCAGTCAAGGATTGGTCTAGGCCCACATCAGCTACAGAGATTCAGAGTTTCTTGGGCTTAGCAGGCTACTATCATCGATTTGTGGAGGGCTTTTCATGTATTGCATACCCGATGACAAGGTTGACTTAGAAGGGTGCCTAGTTCAGGTGGTCAGATGAGTGTGAGGAGAGCTTTCAGAAGCTCAAGATAACCTTGACCAAGGCGCCGGTGTTGGTTTTGCCCTCAGGTTCAGGGCCATATACTGTGTATTGTGATGCATCTCGGGTTGGAATTGGTGCAGTGTTAATGTAGGATGACAAGGTTATTGCGTATGCTTCACGTAAGTTGAAGATCCACGAGAAGAATTATCCAGTTCATGATTTGGAGTTAGGAGCCATTGTTCACGCGCTCAAGATTTGGAGGCATTATTTATATGGCATGTCTTGTGAGGTGTTCACGGATCACAAGAGTTTGCAATATTTGTTCAAGCAGAAGGGGTTGTATTTGAGGCAGAGAAGATGGTTCGAGCTATTGAAGGACTATGATCTCACCATCTTATATCATCCGGGGAAGGCCAATGTGGTGGCCGATGCTTTGAGTAGGAAGTCAGCAAGCATGGGTAGTCTTGCTTATATTCCGGTCGGGGAGAGGCCGCTTGCTTTGGATGTTGAGGATTTAGCCAATCGATTCATGAGATTGGATGTTTCTGAGCCCGTCCGTATTCTAGCTTATACAATTGCTCGTTCTTTGTTATTTAATCATATTCGAGACCGGCAGTATGATGATCCTCATTTGTGTGTCCTAAGGGATACGGTCCGGCACGGGGATGCCAAGAAGGTTACAGTTGGTGATGATGGAGTTCTACCGATGCAGGGTCGTATTTGTGTACCCAATGTGGATGGACTTTGTGAGTTGATATTGCAGGAGGCCAATAGTTCCCGGTATTTCATTCATCCGGGCGTCGCAAAGATGTACCAGGATTTCCGACAACATTATTGGTGGCATAGGATGAAGAAAGATATTGTGGCATATGTAGCATGATGCTTGAACTGTCAACAGGTTAAGTACGAGCACCAGAGACTGGGTGGTTTGATGCAGCAGATTGAGATTCCCCAGTGGAAGTGGGAGCGTATCACCATGGATTTCGTAGTTGGGCTCCCACGGACTCAGAGGAAGTTCGATGCGGTATGGGTCATTGTGGATAGGCTGACCAAGTCAGCACATTTCATTCCCGTGGAAGTTTCCTATTCTTCGGAGAGATTGGAAGAGATCTAAATTAGGGAGATTGTTCTCCTTCAGGGTGTGCCCGTGTCTATTATTTCTGACCGAGGTACACAATTTATCTCACATTTCTGGAGGGCAGTTCAGCGTGAGTTGGGCACGAGGGTTGAGTTGAGCACAACATTTCATCCCTAGACGAACGGACAGTCCGAGCGTACTATTCAGATTCTGGAGGATATTCTACGAGCCTGTGTCATTGACTTTGGAGGCTCTTGGGATCAGTTCTTGCCATTAGCCGAGTTTGCCTATAACAATAGCTATCAGTCGAGCATTCAGATGGCTCTTTATGAGGCATTATATGGTAGGCGGCGTCGGTCGCCGGTTGGGTGGTTTGAGCTGGGAGAGGCTTGGTTGTTGGGTACGGAGTTAGTGCAGCGCAGTTCAGGATAGACTTCGTACACCGCAGTCCAGGCAGAAGAGTTATGCTGATCGCAAAGTTCGTGATTTGGCATTCATGGTTGGGGATCGGATATTGCTTCGAGTATCGCCCATGAAGGGCGTGATGAAATTTGGGAAGAAGGGAAAGCTAAGCCCTAGATTCATGTGTCTATGCTTTGGAAGTACCACGGAGACCCAGCCCATGTGTTAGATTTCAGCAGTGTCCAGTTGGACAAGGATTTGACCTATGAGGAGGAGATGATCGCCATATTAGAACGGCAGGTTCGTCAATTGAGATCGAAGAGTTATCCTTCAGTTCGTGTCCAGTGGAGAGGTCACCCTGCCGAGGCAGCTACCTGGGAGTCCGATTCCGATATGCGGAGCCGATATCCCCATCTTTTCCCGGATTCAGGTACTTTTGTATGTCCATTCGAGGACGAACGGTTGTTTTAGAGGTGGAGAATATGATGACCCAAAATGTCATCTCTCATTTTTACAAGTCAAAACGGTGTTTCGAGGCCTTGAAAACCTCCTTTTATTTCACCTCGTTTTGCATTGCAGCCCAAGCGTATAGCTGGAAAGCTTTTATACGAAAAACTAATAAAAATGCTAGTTTTGCCTTTAAAATTAAATTTAAGTTGACTTCGGTCAACATTTTGGGTAAACGGACCCGGACCCGTGATTTGACGGTCCCAGAGGGTCCGTAGGAAAATAGGGACTTGGGCGTGTGCCCGGAATCGAATTCCGAGGTCCCAAGCCCGAGAAATGAATTTTTGAAAGAAATTATTTTACTGAAAATAAAAGGGTTTTTGGAAATTTGGTTATATTTGAAATTTATGGTATCGAACCCGTATTTTGGTTCTGGAACCCGGTACAGGTTCCATATGATAATTGTGATATGTATGTAAAATTTGGTAGGGAACGGAGGTCGTTTGACGTGATTCGGACCCGTATTTGTATAATTTGAGACTTTGAAAGTTTTGAGTTTTTTCTTTGATTTCTATGCTCAATTCATTGTTTAAGATGTTATTTTGGGGATTTAATCGCTCGAGTAAGTCCGTAGGATGTTTTTGAGGTTGTGTACATGTTTGGTTTGGAGTCCCGAGGGCTCGGGTGAGTTTCGGATAGGCGTCGTGATGATTTTTACTTATAAAAATCCGGTGTTATTGCTGTTTGCTGGTGTCCAGGTGTTTGTTCTATGCGCAAGCATGGTAACCCACGCGAATGCGAAGGGTAAACGGGGAAGGGGAAGGATTTGTTCTATGCGAACGCACAGGCTGGGACACGAACGCGAACGCGAACGCGGAGCTTTGGGTAGGTTACTCTATGCGAACGCGTCCAACCTTCGTGAACGCATAGAGTAGGAGGAGAGATGGGGGATGGGTAGCCTATAACACTGTGCAAACGCGGACTACGGCCCGCGAACGCGTAGGCCTAGGGGATTAAGCCTTTGCGAACGTGGCCAAGGCTCGCGAATGCATAGAGTAAGTGTCCAGTGTTTTAAAAACAGTAGCAAAACCGGGCATTCTTCAAAAACTCATAACTTCTTCTTCCAAACTCCAAATTGGGCGATTTTGAAAGGGAACTTCACTACAAATTCATAGGTATGTACTCTTAGACTCATTTTCTTCCATTTCCATTAACACCCATTAGATTTCTAGGCCTAAATCATGTTCTTAAGGGTAGAAAATTAAGGATTTGGGTAGAGTTAGGGCTTTTTTGAATAATTGGGATTTAGACCTCGTTTTGGGGTCAAATTCCAAAACTAATTATATATTCGGACTCGTGGGTGAATGGGTGATCGGGTTTTGGTCCAAACCTCGTGTTTTGACCGAGCGGGCCCGGGGTCGATTTTTGACTTTTTGGGAAGAATGATAGGAAATCTGTAATTAACTATTGGAATTGAATTCTTTGGCATTTATTTATGTTATTGATTCAATTATGTCTGGATACAACCGATTTGGAGTCGAGTTCAAAAGGAAAAGCGGTGATTGAGGCTTGATTTTGGTCGTGAAAGTCGAGGTAAGTGTTTGGCCTAACCTTAGCTTGAGGGAATAGGTGTTGAGTCTTATTTGCTATGTCTTTATACCATGTTCAACGTATATGTGAGGTGACGAGTACCTATACGTTGGGGTAAAGCTCGCCCGTGAGTCGGAAATTATGAATTATGTGATTTTCATTGATATTTACTATGTTATAGCTTGAATTTCACTTTAGTGGTTGTTCATTCGGTGGAAATTCTGGGTAGTGGATATTGTTGAGTATTTGTTCGGTTAAGGAATCTTATGTAAATATATGTACTTGAGCGAGACTGGTTATAGTTGTGTCCCTTACCGAGATAGTGATATTTTTACTGTGGTTCCCTTGCCGGGATGTTATGATTTATGATTCATAGTGTTGATTTTTCCTTTTCAAACTTCTGCTATTGATATTGTTTGGGTGAAGAAGAGTGTAAAGCACGAAGGGTGATGTCGTGTATTGATTAGTGTGAGGAAGAGTGTAAAGCACAAAGGGTGATGTCATGTATTGATTATTGTGAGGATGAGAGCGTAAAAGCACGAAGGGTGATACCGTGCCATGTTATGATATTAAAAGCACGAAGGGTGATGTCGTGCCATTTTTATTTATTATTTGGTGAGAATGAGAGTAAAAGCACGAAGGGTGATGCCGTGCACTTGATTTTATATTATTATTTGGTGAGGATGAGAATAAAAGCACGAAGGGTGATGCTGTGCACTGTTTTCTCTGTGATTGTTGTTTCCTGTTGTTACTTAAATAATTGAACTATTGTCTTATTTCATTATTTCTGTTATCTGATATTGGTTCCCCCCCCCCCTAGCATGTTTCCCCTTTTCCCTTGTACTTGACTGGTTACTCTTGTTGTTATTATTACTTCCGAATATTATTAAATTGCACAGGTTGTCTTGATTGTTGTGTCCTAGCCTCGTTACTACTTCGTCGAGGTTAGGCTCGACGCTTACTCAGTACATGGGATCGGTTGTACTGATGCTACACCTGCACATCTTTTGTTGTGAAGATCCCGGTACATGATCCTTTGGACATTAGAGCTAGGAGGCTGCCTTCAGTCCAGTCAGAGACACCGAGGTCGTCCCGCAGGCGTCCGCAGGCCTTGGCATCCCCTTCCACTTCTTTATTTCTGTTTTAGTTATTTCAGAAACAGATGTATTTACTTTTTTTTGAACCCCTTATTTGTAGTATTCGTAGATAGTCCATGAAAGTGTAACACCAAGTTCTGGGAGTTGTTATTATGGGTTTTGTGTTAATATTTAAAAACGTTGTTAGATTCTAATTCTTCTGCACTTTTATTTCCGCTGATCTTGTAAGTCACTAACTAGTTGCTAAAAAAATAAAGAAATAGTATAGAATAACTGGTAACGTTGGCTTGCCTTGCCGGTTCAATGTTAGGTGCCCTCACAGTTCCGACGGTGGGAAATTTGGGTCGTGACAACGAGTCTTTAAGTAAGTAAGTTAAAGCTGAAAACGTACCAGATACTCAACTGCAGAAGGTTGTGAATAGTCCATACTTCAGATAGAAGGCTGAAAATGTGAGAATTCAGTATCCAGGAGTGATAGCAGTGTCGTCAGTGGCATGTCTTCCCAGCCTATGGTTTCTAGGTGTCGAGAAGTCTAGTTAAGAGAGTAAAGAAGAGTTGGAGACGATGTGATGTCTCGCTTGATATTCCAGAATAACACAAGGAAATCTATGGTTCAAGTAAGTTGACGGAAGGTTACAAGTAGTATAAATAGATATGTGTAGGTCGCAAGCTAAAGTATGGTAGAGCGACAAAGTTTTAGGAAGACAGGAGTAAGGATAAGAAAAGGTGAGTGAGAAGGTGACAAGAATGGATAAATCATCGGGATTAAAGTACCCACGTAAGTGAGTCACATTGAGATGCTATAAAGTGCGGTTAGTGAAGTACAGTATCGATGCAAAATGGATCAGGAAAATCACTTCGAATATTCCTTGATGCAACGTAAGCCCTAGTGGCAATGTTTTACGTAAGAAGTTTCAAGATATCAGTAGTAGATTGTAGATAAAAATTGAGGTAAATCAACAATGGATGGATAGAAGTTACAAAATACGAAATGAGATATGGCAATATTCATAAGTTCGACAAAGTACCGACTGAAGAACTTCAATATACCTATAGATGCCCAGAGGGACATCTTATCAAGTTCTATATGCTCCCAAAGTGAGGCCTAAAGATTGGCTAAAAGATGAAGGGAAGAGTCACATAGGAGCACACGTAAGGAAAAAGTCCTACAGGCTGCATGGTAGAAGGTAGAAAGAGTTACGAGATTGAAAGAATTCCAATCACAGACCGTGGTGTGAGAAACAAGCCTAAAGGGGGGCATGCCCTGACCTGTGGATTTATTCAAAGAACAATTGCCTAAATGGAAAGGAGAATATTAAATTATTCGGAAGACATAAGTTATGAAAATGATAAGTACATTAGTCAACTTTTGAGGACGAATGTTCCAAAGGGGGAATAATGTTACACCCCATGTTTTCGTACGTGAAAGTACACCATAAGTAAATCGATATAAGTTCAGGAATGAGATATTACATTCCGCATTTTTGTACGTTAAAGCGTCATAGTACGTTAAAGCTTCATCATAGGATTAATCGACATAAGTTCGGGAATGAGATTTATTTTTGGATTATAAATATAACGCTATTTCAAACAAGTGATAAGTAAATTTGTATAAGTGAAATGGTAAGCAAATCAAGAAAATGAATTTCGTCGAAGTTTGACATTTTTCGGATAAAATACGGCCTGAGCTAAAATACCCGGTATTTATGGACTAGTACCATACAAGGTACTACATGGCCATGATAGTAAGGTGTATAAAGTGTATTAAAATGGGTTGCTTTTTATGTAATTTGAGATACTCCTTAATTATGTAGATAATTGGTTAATTATTGAATTAGTGGGAGATTAATGAATTGATTAAGAAATTAAGTGAATGACTTTTGGATAAGTCTTGTAACCAATTACGTGGCAGCCCATCACTACAAGTAGTGACTCATGAATTATATTGCAAAATGGAAAGGTTTGGTGGATTTTGTGTGGCTTAGTCACTATGCAAATGGGGCCCACAAAGCTTAATTGTAAAGGACTTTAATATGTCTTTAAAGGAGACACTTATAGATGGAAAATTTAAAAATAAGATTCTGTTGACTCTTTTACAAAATGAGATAAAGTAAAGTTAGTTTGCTTCAGCAAGTTCATGTATGTAACGTGAGTTCTTCAGTGAAAGAAAATTCATACGAAACCATTTAGCATAATAGTAACATGATTTTGCGGTTCTAAAGGAGCACAACACAATCTTTCTCAAGAATATCATACGAAATTTTTCCTACTTTGATCCACCGTTATGTGTTCTTCACAAAAGACGTGTGTTAATTGTCAAGAGAATCGGTCCAGGTATGTTAAGGCTATCCCTTCTTTCTTTTGGCATGATCCATACAATACGAAGAAAAGTAGCAAATGCACAACTTCCATAAAGACTCTATTTATAGAAGTTTTAGAGGTGCCTATGTTCTTGAATTTCCATGTGTCCTATTGTTCATGGGTCTCAGAAAATACGTAAGTGTATAAAGTTTATTTCGTGATATTAATCAGAGGCAAAATGGTCTTAACACTCTGAAAGATTTTATTAACGTACTTCTCATGCATTGCATTCATTTACATTGACCCATGACCAGATGGCGTTATATATATATATATATATATATATATGTATATTATATGTTTATGGGATATGGGAAAAGGTTACAGCGTTATATACGCACCACCACTTGATCTGCTGATATGCGTTGATGATTTGCCCACAATGGCCGAAATGATATGATGGGATGCCCTTAGAGGCTTAAATGTTATGAACGCATATAGCCATGCATGGTATGATATTTATACACATATGCATGACGTTATAATTTTAAATGATTCACAGAGCTATTCAGATATACATGGTGCGTGTTTTACTCCATGTTTCTCTCATGTCTATGGTTTACTTATTTTCATTCCTTACATACTCGGTACATTATTTGTACTGACGTCCCTTTTTCCTGGGAACGCTGCGTTTCATGCCTGCAGGTCCTGATAGACAGGCCGAGAGCCCTCTAAGTAGGCTATCAGCTCAGCGGAAGACCTTGGTGCGCTCCATTTGCTTCAGAGTTGCTTGTTTGGTTAGTATGATTTAGACGTGTTTTGTTTGGTATGGCGGGACTCTGTCCCGACCTTTATGAAAATTATGTATTCTTCGAGGCTTGTAGACAAATATCATGTATGCAAAAGATTGTATGGCCTTGTCGGCCTATGTTCAGTGCATGAGTGGTTATTTTGGTCTTATAGGCTCGTATGTCTTATGTATAAGTTGGTATCACATGTTGTATTCTACTTATCTCACGACATCCTTCTGGCTCAGTTATCTATGATAGTATGAAATGAAAAGATACATTATGTTGGTACTCGGTTGAGTAAGATACCGGGTGCCTGTCGCAGCCCATCGATTTGGGTCGTGACATCGTCGCAATCATGATGAAGAAATCTGGGCAGGTAATATAAACATTTCAAAATGAGGGTTTGAGTTCATAACTCAAAAATATTATTGAGAGCTCGGTAGAGGGAGAAATTTGAAGAGATTTTCGGAGGAAGTTATCGAGTAATGATTCCTAACTCCTTTTTGATTAAATTCCACTAATCTAGGCTTAATCTCATAATTTAATTTTCGATTTTGGGTGAAAATTGAGAAAAGTTCTTAGGCCGAATTTTGAGATTTTGATCAAGATTTTGGTACGTATTTGAGTGAATTTGGTATGGTTAGACTCGTGTGCAGATGGGTGTTTATAATTTGTGAATTTTACCCGATTTCGAGACGTGGACCCGGGAAGACTTTTTGGGCGTTTTCCTATTTTCTTTCCTTAGTTTCGAATTCATTAGCTAAGATAGTTACTTGTAGCTATTTACGTTACGTAATTGACTTGATTAGATTCGGGCCATTCAGAGTTGGATACTCGTGGCAAAAGTGTGATTTCAGATTTATTTGAGCTTGGTTCGAGGTAATTGGCTTTCCTAACCTTGTGTGGGGGAACTTCCCCTTAGGATTTTGGTACTGTTTGATTTATCAACGCCGTGTACGCAAGGTGAGGAGTACGTACACGAGCTATTTGTTGTAAAAATCCATTTTTCACTAAATCATAACCTATTTTTGCCTTGTCTGAACTACACTAGCATATGTAATTATCTTGTTTAGACTAGGGAAGCATTCATACGTGTATTGACTGCCTATTTGAACTCTGTGCAACATTTGTAGTGAAACTCCTATTTTCCTTGAATTGGACATAGCCTAAACTGTATATTTCATTGTTATAACTGTTGTATTTATTGGTTGAGCTGCATATTTACTTTGGCACTACGAAACGCATTCCAGGAGATCCTCCAGCACTGCATATTCACTTTGAGACTACAGACGTATTCTGGTAAATCCCCCATGTACTGCATATTTAGTTTAGGACTGCGGATGTATTCCGGGAGATCCCCCTGTACTGCATATTTACTTTGGGACTACAGGACGGTATCCAAGGAGATCCCCCTGTTGTTATTACTATGTTTTGAGCCGAGTGATTTCATGACTTCTCTTCCTGTAGATCTTCTGTATTTATTTTACTGCAATATATACATACACACACACACACACGCACACACACACACACACACACACACACACACACATATATATATATATATATATATATATATATATCTTTTTGCCTTATTTTATTATATTTGTACCGGTAGGGCCCTGACCTGACCTCGTCACTACTCGACCGAGGTTAGGCTTGGCACTTACTGGGTACCATTGTGGTGTACTCACGCACTTCCCGCACATGTTTTCGGGTGCAGATCCAGGTACCTCTCGTCCGCCTCAGTATTAGTTAGCAGCAGCAGCGACCGGAGACTTCAAGGTATATCTGCTCGCGTCCACAGATCCTTGGAGTCCTCCTCTATCTTTTAGTTTGTTTTCCCTCCTGCACTTCTTAGACTCCTTGTATAGCAGACTGTAGATAGATTTCGTAGAGCATGTGACTCATGGTTCCGGATTTTGGGAAGTGTTGTGCATAATTGGAAAATTGGTTTTTACTTGTATATGCCGAGCGGCATTTTACCTTTATATAGCTTAGTTATTCCTCTATACTCTTTATGTTTGGTTATTTCAATGTTAATAGGATTAACTAGTCGTAGCGACTAGGTGCCATCACGACGTCTTTCGGAGGGGGAAAATGGGCCGTGACAGAATCGAGGTTGAGTAAATTATTGTATTATTAGAAATAGTATAATTACTTCTTTAATCAAGTCAAGAAAGTTCCTGAAAAATTATGATCAATTAGGAATAAGCGTCTATGTTCGACCAGTCGATCTCAGGACCAAGAATAAGAATATGGACACCCCAGCGATTTAAAAAAAATATTAACTCAAATATTTGCTAAGTTGGATAGGTAACATATTCTAGCAATGTTTTAAAAGCTAAAAAGATTTAGAAATTGTAACAACCCGATCAATCGTTTTAATTTTTAGAACCTCGTTCCCCTAAATAATATTCCTCGTACGTGCTTTTATTGTTTCATGACTTGCGGGATGGTTAGTTCGGGATTTGGAAGAGTTTAGGTTGAAATCGGAGCACTTGGTTCCTTAAGTTGGCCTTAAAAGGCTAAGTTTGACATTGGTCAATGTTTTAAATAAACAACCTTGGAATCGGGATTTGACAGTTCAAATAGGTTCGTATGATGATTTCGGACTTAGGCGTATGTTCGGATCGGGTTTTGGATGACCCGAGAGCATTTCGACACCTAATAGTGAAAGTTGGTTCTTTGAAGGTTTTGAAGTTCTTTAAATTTGGTTTGGAGTTGGTTTTGGTGATATTGAGGTCCAAATGGGATTCCGAGATTGGGAATATTTCCGTAATGTCATTTAATACTTGCACGCAACATTTGGTGTCATTCCGAGTAGTTTAAGTACGTTTCAGCGCGTTGGAAGTAAATTGAAGAAACTTAAAGTTCATATTTTGATTTCAATCATTTTGGGGTGTGATTCTTAGTTTTGATATTGTTTAGTGCGTTCCGAGAGTTTGATCGAGTCCGCTTTATAATTCTAAACTTGTTGGTATGTTTGGACGGGGCCTCGGATGCCATTCGGACGATGCGCAGATTGAGTAGGACTCAAAAAGGGTTGCTGGTGCACCAGTTCTTGTGTGCCCGCACCTCCGAGCTTTGCCCGCAGGTGCGAGCTCGCAGATGTGCAATTTTGGCCACAGAAGCGGCTTTGGAAATTTGGCTAGTGGTCCACAAGAGCGGAGAGGCGTGCGTAGGAGCGACTTTGCTTCTACAATGAACTGCCGCATGAGCGGGACCGCAAAAGAGGGATCCCTTCTGCAGATGCGGCCAACGCTGGGCCTGGTTGATTCCGCGGAAACAGGCCTAGTGCCGTAGAAGAGGTACCGTAAATGCGGCCCAGGGTCGCAGATGCGAATGTCCTGGAGGCAGAACACTTCATTTAATACGGGACTGCTGCATTTTGGCTCATTTCTCACACTTCTTGGGGGCGATTTTGGAGCTGGTTAGAGAGGGGTTTTCGTCAACTAATTGAGGTAAGTAATTTCCACCAAATGTGAGTTAAATACATAGCTTATGGGTAGATTATAACATGTAAATTAGTGAAAATCATGAGTTTAGGTGAAAACTTAGGTTTTTCGATAAAAATGGGATTTAGCCACAAAATTGATTATGGAATTTAGTAAGAATCATATATTTGAGTTCACGAGGTTATGGGTAACAACATTCTTCAAACATTTTCGAAATCCGGGCACATGGGCTTAGGGGTGAATTTTAGGGATTCTTCAAAATAGGCTTGGGAAATCACTTTGATAGCTAGGATATGAACTTTTGAACGTGTATTGATCATTTTATATGATATTTTTTTAGTTTCGAGTCGTTGGGCACCGAATTGAGGGTTTAAGAACAATCTTGGACCGGGAAGTAGGCATTGAGACGAGGTAGGTATCTTTTCTAACCTTGTAAGAGGGAATTAACCCCATAGGTGGATGAATTAATATGTGTTTATATTTGTGGGGCTACGTACGTACGGGGTGATGAGAGTCCGTACGTAACTAACTATACTATAGTCCGGGTAGTCTAGGACCCATATCATGCTATACTTGAAATGGTTGCACCCCTACTTGTTAATTTGATTGCTTAAGTCATATTGAAAAACTGATAAGAGAATTCTAAAAGGTTAGATTTCACTTACTTGAGGTTGTGAATGGAACACTTGACTGTTATTGAAAAAATTGTGTTTCTTTAAAGTGTTTTCTGTTTGTGGAGCGGGCCGAACGCCTCGATAGCAGATAGATGCATCTATGATTCGTGTTGTTCGACCCTCGGCAGTGCACAATTTAAATATTATTATGTTGGATCGCATCGTACGACCGCGACATAATTTGCGCATGATATACCCTTGGAACTTTACATAATTGTTATTGCTTCAATGTCTTGATGATATAAATCGTTAAATGATGAAAGATAAATTTGGGATTTAATATTTGTGAAAGGAGTATTTATCATTTCCTGTTATTGAGTTTTTCAGTATTATTCGCGTAATCCATGTTCAGTTATAATTTCGACATATTATCGTTAGCGCATAGTAAGTGTCAAAGTCGACTCCTCGTCACTACTTCTTCGAGGTTATACTGGATACTTACTGGGTACTTGTTGTTTATGTACTCACGCTACACTCTTGCACTTAAATGTGCAGGATCTGAAGCAGGTGCATCTGGATATCCATCCGGCGTGCATACTTGATCCTGATACGAGACTACACGGTGAGCTGCCTTCCGAGTCGTTCAGCAGCAGCCAAAGTCTCTCTTTTACTTAATTTTCTGTCTATTCTATTACAATAGTAGAGTAGAAATCTTTTATTCTACTAGTAGCCCATATACTTGTGACACCAGATCATGACACCCACTAGTAGACTTGTGGTTTTGATTTTATTTCTAAGGTCATGATTGTATTCAGTTGCTTTTGTTTTTATTATTTTAAATCTGTTACTTAGTAAATCTTTTAAATTAAGAAAAGTTATTTACTTGGAAAGCTTATTAAAATGGAAAATCACTAGATTGTTCACTGTTAGCTCGCCTAGCAACGACGCTGGGCGCCGTCACGGCCTAAAATGGAATTGGGTCGTGACAACATGGTATCGGAGCACTAGGTTCACATAGGTCTCACAAGTTATGGGCAAGTCTAATAGAGTCTTGCAGATCGGTGCAAAGACGTCCGTACTTATCTTCGAGAGGCTATAGGGTGTTAGGAAGCTACTCTTTATTCATCTTCTATGGTGCAATTGATGGTGTACTAAGTTTCTTCCTCTTATTCTTTCACAGATGGTCAGAACGCGCACGACAGACATTCCAGACCCGGGAGGGGCTGCTCCCCCTGTTGCTAGAGGCCGAGGTAGAGGCTGGGGGAGGGTACCGGCCCGAGGTAAGGGACGAGAACGTCCTAGAGTTTCCCCAGTTGCACCACCAGTGGATCCAGTAGAGGATCCCATTATTGAGGAGCAAGGAGAGGTGCCCGTAGTAGAGCCAGCTCCGGTCGATTTCATGACAACACCGGATTTCATGAGGTCATGGGCCGTATGCTACAGTTCATGGATTATATGACCCAGGCTAGTTTATTTCTAGCAGACCCAGCTACATCTCTGGCGGGAGGGGTAGCACAGACCCCCACTACTTAGGATCATGGGCATGCAACTACTGTATATCAGACCCCTGGCACACTACTCGTGGGCAGAGCCCAACTAGTCGTAGCAGTTGTACCTGATCTTAAACCAGCTGCGACCGGCGAGCCGCAAAAGCTACTGGATAGATAGACCAGGCTTCAACCTTCTGTCTTCGGGGGTGAGCGACATGAGGATCCCCAGGACTTCATTGGTAGGTGCAGGTATAGACTGCACAACATGAGTATATTGGAGTCTCACGGGGTGGATTTCACTACCTTTCAGCTGGAGGGCAGGCCTAGTGGGTGGTGGAAGTCTTATCTTCTTGGAAGACTAGCAGGTTCTCCTCCCATGACTTGAGACCACTTCACCCGCATATTATTGGACAAGTATATTCCACCATCTCAGAGGAAAAGTTGTAGTTTCAGTTTGAGCAGCTCCAACAAGGTCAGATGTCAGTGACCGATTTTGAGGTAAAATTTTCCGAGATGTCTTGCCATGCACTTATGATAGTTCCTACTAAGGCGGAGTGAGTGCGGAGGTTTGTTGCGGGATTGCACTCAGGTATTCAGGTTACTATGGACCGAGAGGTTGAGATGGGGACTTCCTACCAGCTAGTAGTGGAGATTGCTCGTGGGGTTGAGGGTTATCGTCAGATGGGTAATAAGAAGATGCAGCAAGACAAGATGGTCCATTATTCCAGAGAGTTTAGAGGTGCCCCGACTGGGGGCAGAGGTCAGTTCATGAGGGGTTAGTCCAGCAGGCCCATATATCTAGCACCACCACCTCCTCGGGGTGCTCCAGTGCGACCCTATTTTAGTTCCATACCGGAGAGTTCTTACCGCCCACCAGCTATTCAGGGTTCTTCCAATGGGTACTCAGGCCACCAGGGTTCTTCCAGCGCCTATTTCAGTGCCATGCCAAAGGGTTTTTACTGCCCACCAGCCATTAGGGTTCTTCTAGTGGGTATTCAGGCCATCAGGGTCAGACTTCAGGATAGCAGATCACAACACCGAGAGGGTGTTTTGAGTATGGGGATCCGAGTCATGTGCGGAGGTTCTACCCCAGGCTTCGGGGCAAGGTAGTACAGCAGGGGAATCAACCCATGATTACAACACCGATTGTTCGGCTTCCAAGAGGTGGAAGTTAGGAAGGTAAGGGTCGTCCTAGAGGTAGAAGCCAGGCAGGGGGAGGTCAGCCAACTACTGTTCAGACAGGCGGAGGCCAGCCAGTCGATGCTCCAGCTAGGTCTATGCTTTTCCGACCAGACCAAATGCAGTGGCCTCAGATGTTGTGATCACATGTACTATTTCTGTCTGCGGTAGGGATGCTTTGATATTATTTGATCCAAGGTCTACCTATTCTTATGTATCATCCCTGTTTTATCACTTCCTTGTTGTTCTTCGGGATTCCTTGGGAACTCTTGTTTATGTGTCCACTCCTGTGGGCGATTCTATTATTGTGGATCGGATTTATCGGTCCTGTGTGGTCAGATTCCACGGTTATGATACTAGAGAGGGTCTTCTATTGCTCGATATGACCGACTTCGAGGTTATCCTGGGCATGGACTGATTATCTCCATATCGCGCCATCCTTGATTGCCAATGCCAAAATTATTATCTTGGCGATGCCAAAGTTGCCTAGATTGGAGTGGAAGGGTTTGTATGTCAGCACACCTAGTCGGATCATCTCTTTTATGAAGGCTCGACACATGGTCGAGAAGGGTTATTTGGCTTACCTAGATTACATTTGGGATACTAACGTAGGGTCTCCTCCAATCGATTCAGTACTAATAGTCCGGGAGTTCTCTAATGTGTTTCCTTCTGATCTTCCAAGCATGCCACCAGATTGTGATATCGATTTTTGCATTTATTTGGCTCCAGGTAACCAACCTATATCTATCCTACCGTACTGTATGGCTCCGAAAGAGTTGAAGGAGTTTAAGGAACAACTTGAGGAGTTGCTGGCAAAGGGGTTCGTCAGGCCGACTGTATCACCTTGGGGTGAACTAGTGTTATTTGTGAAGAAGAAAGATGAGACTATGCGGATGTGCATTGATTACCACCAGTTGAACAAAGTCACCATTAAGAATAAGTACCCGTTTCCGCGTAATGATGAACAGCTTGACCAGTGACAATGTGCTAGGGTATTCTCTACGATCGACTTGAGAACGAGGTACCATCAGTTAAAGATTCGGGACTCAGATGTTCGAAAAACTGCTTGCCATACTAGAATGGCCATTATGAGTTTTTAGTGATGTCCTTCGGTTTGACTAACGCCCCAGTGGCTTTTATGGATCTGATGAACAGAGTTTTCAGGCCTTATATTGATTCATTCGTCATTGTTTTCTTTGATGACATTTTGATCTACTCGCGTAGCATGGAGGAGCACGAGCAGCATTTGAGAGTGGTGCTTCAGACCTTGCGGCAAAAAAAGCTATGTGCTAAGTTCTCCAAGTGTGAGTTTTGGCTAGATTCTGTAGCATTTTTGGGGCATGTTGTATCAAGTGAGGGTATTAAGGTGGATCTCAAGAAGATTGAGGCAGTTCAGAGTTGGACTCATCCCACTTCGGTGACTGAGATCAGGAGCTTCTTGAGGTTAGCAGGTTATTATCGCTTGTTTGGGGAGGCCTTCTCATCTATTGCAACACCTTTGAATAGATTGACCCAGAAAGTTGCTCCATTTCGTTGGTCTGATGATTGTGAGTCGAGCTTCCAGAAGCTCAAGACAACTTTGACTACAGAACCAGTCCTAGTGTTGCCTTCAAGTTTGGTGATGTATATTGTGTACTGCGATGCTTCATGCGTTGGTTTGGGTTGTTTACTGGTGCAAGAGGGGCGAGTTATTACATATGCCTCATGTCAGCTGAAGCTCCATGAGAAGAATTATCCTGTGCATGAGTTGGAGTTGGCCGCGATTGTTCATGCTCTTAAGATCTGGAGGCATTATATTTATGGGGTGTCTTGTGAGGTTTATACTGATCTTCGCAGTTTGCAACATTTGTTCAAGCAAAGGGATCTCAGTTTGAGGTAGCGCAGACGGTTGGAGTTATTGAAGGATTATGACATCACCATTCTTTATCATCTGGGCAAGGCGAATGTTGTCGTAGATGCCTTGATTAGGAAGGCATAGAGTATAGATAGCTTGGAATTCATTTCAGCAGAGGATGAGCCACTAGCTTCAGACATTCAATCCTTGGCTAACAGACTTGTGAGGTTGGACATTTTAGAGCCCAGCCAGTTCTTCCATGCGTTGGAGCAGATCAGGGCTCGACAGCTTGATGATATGCACCTGTTGGTTCTCAGGGAGATGGTACTATAGGGGGGTGGTGCCAAAGAGGTTACTATCGGTGAGGATGGTGTTCTACGACTCTAGGGTCATCTATGTGTTCCTAATGTCGATGGCTTGAGGGAGAGAATTCTAGAGAAGGTGCACAATTCTCGATATTCCATTCATCTAGGTGCTACAAAGATGTATCACGATTTGAGACAACATTATTGGTGGCAGCGGATGAAGAAAGACACATTTTAGTATATAGCTAGGTGCCTAAATTTCCAGCAGGCTAAGTATGAGCACCAGAGGCTAGGTGACCTACTCCAGCAGATGACTATACCTGAGTGGAAGTGGGAGCGCATTACCATGGATTTTGTAGTTGGGTTTCCGCGGACCTTGCGGAAGTTTGATGCATTTTGGGTCATTATTGACAGATTGACCAAGTCGGCACACTTCATCCCAGTTGTGACTACATATACTTCGGAGAGGTTGGCCCAGATTTATATTCAAGAGATAGTTCGGTTGTGTAGTGTGCATGTTTCCATCATATCAGATAGAGGCCCTCAGTTTACTTCGTATTTCTGGAGAGTAGTACAAAGTGAGTTGGGGACCTGTGTAGAGCTCAACACAACATTTCATACACAGATAGATGGGTAGTCAAAGCGGTCGGTTCAGATCTTGGAGGAAATGCTCTGGGCATGTGTGATTGACTTTGGGGGACAGTAGGATTAGTTCTTGCCCTTGGCCTAGTTTGCTTACAAAAAACAATTATCGTTCCAGCATCGAGATGGACCCATTTTAGGCTTTATATGGTCGGCGATGTCGTTCTCCCATCGGGTGGTTTAAGCCCGGAGAGGCTAGGTTCTATGGTATTGATTTGGTGAAGGATGCTTTAGAAAAGGTAAAGTTGATTCAGTAGAGACTTCGTACTGCACAATCCAGATATATGAGTTACGTGGACCAGAAGGCGTGTGATTTATCATTTATGGTGGGTGAGGAGGTTTTTTGAAAGTCTCGCCAATGAAGGGGATCATGAGATTTGGAAAGAAGGGCAAGTTGAGCTCAAAGGTTTATAGGCTCAATTGAGGTGTTGAGACGAGTTGGGGAGGTTGTTTATGAGCTTGCTTTGCCTCCCAGTCTGTCAGGAGTTCATCCGGTTTTTCACGTGTCTATGCTCCGGAGGTATCATGCCAACAGGTCACATGTGTTAGACTTCAACACGATTCAGTTAGATGAGAGCCTGGGTTATGAGGAGGAGCCAATTGCCATTGTTGATAGGCAGGTTCGCCAGTTGAGGTCCAAGAATATTTTCGTGGTAAAGGTTCGGTGGAGGGGCCAATCAGTCTAGAAGGCGACTTGGGAGTCCGAGGAGGACATGCGGAGAAGATACCCACACTTATTCAGCACTCCATGTATGAATCTAGACCCTTTCGAGGATGAACAATTTATTAAGAGGTGGAGAATGTAACGATCCGACCGGTCGTTTTGCTTTTTAGAACTCCGTTCCCCTAAATAAGACTCCCTCTATGTGGTTTTATTGTTTCATGACTTGCGGGAATTGTTAGTTCGGGATTTGGAAGGGTTCGGGTTGATTCAGAGCACTTGGTTCCTTAAGTTGGCCTTAAAAGGCTAAGTGGTCAATGTTTTGAGTAAACGATGACGGTTCCAATAGGTTCGTATGATGATTTCGGACTTAGGCGTATGTTCGGATCGGGTTTTGGATGACCCAGGAGCATTTTGGCGCCTAATAGTGAAAGTTGGTTCTTTGAAGGTTTTTAAGTTCTTTAAATTTGGTTTGGAGTAGGTTTTGGTGATTTTCGAGTCCAAATGGGATTCCGAGATCAGGAATAGTTTCGTAATGTCATTTAAGACTTGCACGCAAAATTTGGTGTCATTCCGAGTAGTTTAAGTACGTTTCGACGCGTTGGAAGTAAATTGAAGAAACTTAAAGTTCATATATTGATTTCAATCATTTTGGAGTGTGATTCTTAGTTTTGATGTTTCTTTGTGTGTTTCAAGAGTTCGAGCGAGTCCATTTTATGATTCCAAACTTGTTGGTATGTTTGACGGGGCCTCGAGAGCCCCCGATGCCATTCGGACGATGCACGGATTGAGTAGGGCTTAAAAAAGGCTACTGGTGCACCAGTACTAGTATGTGGTTCTAAAAATATGTGATCTATTTTAATACTGGTTGTTTCGGCAATAGATGCTGAGTATGAAGCGAGAAAAATGAAATAAGTGCGAAAAGAACTAAGTGAAGCAAATCAGGCTCCAAAGAGGCCAATCTCAAGGGTGGTCGGGCAGGCCTCGAGGTCTAGCTCGAGGAGCTTGGCTAAGGGCAATCAATGATAGTATAATAGTATTGAAGTCCTTAAGGTTGGCCTATTTATGATCAATAAATAAACAATAAATGAAGAATAACTCAAGAACACAATAAATGAGAAGCAATAATTTAATGAGACGATTGAAGAGAATGTTTTTGTTAAAGAGCAGAGGATGTTTTTGTTCTTGTATTGAATATCATATATCTTTATAAAGTGACAAGTTTCCCCTTTATATATGGAGGGATCCCAACATAGTACATGTGTAATTAATGTGAAGAGAGATGGCTGGTACAACCGTTTAATGCCACGGTACGGGCTTGTACTATTTTGTGTACTTTGTCAGCTTTGACCACGTGCCTTTTAGGAGTTTTTGCCTTTTCATGTAGACCGTTGATTTGTATTACCTAGGGATTGAGGACCCTCGATGTTCCCCTCGATGCACAGCTCGGGCCTTCGAACCTTTATCTTCACCGAAATGGCCGTAAAATCGGGCTCTCCGATTTTAGCCGTGTACAGATAGTCCCCGCATTTCTTAGAATGAAGAGATAAGAAATGGTTTTGACCTTCCGTCCCTTCAACACTCCTATTATGACGTCAGCCCCTTCAGAGCATTAAATGAGGTAACGCGAAAAGCTGTGCAGAGGTCGTTGTCAACACAATTTTCGAGGGGCCCATGAACCGTCACATGTTCAATTTTCCCGCTTCAAGCTCATCCAAAGGATCCCTATAAATACTACAATCACTTGCCTTTCATAGTTTTGCATCTTCTTCTTCAAACCATCAGATTTCATCTAAGTGTTCTCTCTTCTTATCTTCTACCTGCTCACGTTTTTCCCATCTTCTCACTACAAAGCTCGATAGCCACCATAGCAAGGACCTCCAAAATGGTTCCACAAAAGGAGGGGGCTGCTACTACATCACGCCAGTCTAAGGGCAAATCAAAAACCCCTCCTACCATTGAACAATGCATTCCTGGCCCTTTCGACACCATTTCTAACTTTTCAATAGAAAAACCCCCTTCTACACTGGGCCGATGTGAGCCCATGTCCCGATATATAAGTGTAATATCGGGCGTTGAGAGGGTGAAACTTGACTGTCACTGTGGGGGAGGCAGCTCGAGTAGATATCCCAACGGCTGACGAAAGCATAGTCATGCACAAGCCTGGCTTCCTTAGCGTCTATATATACCCCTTCACCTTAGGCCCCGTCGATTCTTCTTCCCTACCTGTTGATCCGGTGATTCTTGATTTTTGCCGCCATTACCGAGTGACACTCGGTCAGATCTATCCTTCTTTTTGGAGGATTGTCTACATGTTTCGTCATATTACCAACATGGTCGAGGGAATGACCTTCACCCTCGATCATTTGATCAGATTATAGCCCTCGACTTTTCCGTGGAGGCCTTATTAAATTACACCGTCGATCCACCAAGGTGTTCCTAGCCTACATCGACGAGGATAGGGACCGGGGGTGGATGAGCTGATTCATCAGAATAAAAACCTCCGATGTCATCCCTGCTGACAGAATGCCATTCCCGGAGGAGTGGAACATGAAACGTAAGTACCTTCGACTCGAGCAAGCTTTCGTTTTCTCCTTCTCTTTCGACTGATTTTCTTTTAATTGTGCAACCACTGTTTGGTTTCCTAGTGCGGTTCAGGACCTTCCGGGGTAGATCAAACGTTTAGACTATACTTTCCCATACAACAAACATGTAGGGCGTGAGCTGGCCAAAACACGATGGCAGGCCAAGAACCACGGTACGTTCCTGTTGTTACCGCTTTCATATTCTTTGTGAGAATTTTTGCTGATGACGCTTTATGACATAATATACTTATGTAGGCCTTGGTGAGGCGTGCTTATGTCACGACCCAAATTTCCCTCCGTTGGGTATCGTGATGGCACCTAGTCTTAGGGACTAGGTAAGCCTAACATTTAACCACAATAACAATAATAAAAGAACTTTACAATCTCGATAATAGAAATCTTGACTGGGTCTACACTTTTTCCCCAAAACCCAGTAAATACAAGTCATAAGCTCTACGAAATCTTTCTACCAAATCTAAATACAACTGTCTAGAAATTAGTAAGTACAGTTGAAATAAACAGGAAGGTAACTCCGAAGCCTGTGAACGCAGCGACAAGTTACCTTGAGTCTCCTCAACAACCATCCACGCAGCTACTAACAACCAAAACATGGATCGGTGCAAACAAAAATGCACAGAAGTGTAGTATGAGCACACCATAGCGGTGCCCAGTAAGTATCAAGACTAACCTCGGTGGAGTAGTGACGAGGACTAGTCAAGACACCACTGATCTACAGGATAAATAACATGAATGTAGAAATTACCGAACGTTACATCTATCTTAGACTTCACGGACTAATTTACAACAATGACAATATAAAGCGGAAGGAAATTACAGAAAATCAATCACGAAACAACACAAAAATACACAGAAAGATGGACAACAAAACAAGCCAAACCAAAAGGAAACACAATACAATAGAGAACACCAATAACTCAACTCTACATAGGTTTGTTCACATCGGGCCTTAGCCATTAAAATCCATAAAATGGTGGAATCTTTAAAACAACAGTTCATATGAAAAACTTTTGCAAATAAAATCATTTTAGTATGGAAGAGTTTCCTTTGAAAACATACTTTCTCCAAAAGTAGATATAAGTATATTTAATAGAGAGAATTACGTAAAACATAGTTTCATTAAAAATACGAAACTTCCCAAAGATGATTTCCAAATAAATGACTTCCAAATATCATTTAGGCAAGACTAGTATTTTTCAAATATACCTTCGATGTGAAAGTCATTCAAATATAATCATTTCAAAACCATTGCTTTTTCAATAATACTTTTCAATAAAATCCCTTGATCAAAATCTCCTCAAGATTTATCTACCGGAACTCAGTCCGTAACTCAGAAATTGCCATGCAGTACAGAAGGAATATCAAATCTTGCCAATAAATGTAGTAAGAGATCAGTAGGAATATCCAAATTTAGAACAACGAAATAAAATGCAAAGACAAGTGCACGACATCACCCTTCGTTCTTTTACTCTCATCCTCACCAAAACAAGTGCACGACATCACCCTCCGTGCTTTACTCTCATCCTCACAATAAATAAATAAAAACGGCACGGCGTTATCCTTTGTGCTTAAATAAAATAAACATGGCACGGAATTATCCTTCGTGCTTAAATAAAATAAACATGGCACGACATTATCCTTCGTGCTTAAATAGAATAAAGATGGCATGACATCACCCTTCGTGCTTTTACACTCTCATCCTCACAATAAATAAATAAAAACGGCACGACATTATCCTTCGTGCTTAAATAGAATAAACATGGCATGACATTATCCTTCGCGCTTAAATAAAATAAACATGGCACGATATTATCCTTCGTGCTTAAATAGAATAAACATGGCACGACATCACCCTTCGTGCTTTTACACTCTCATCCTCACAATAAATAAATACACGGCATCACCCTTCGTGCTTTACGCTCTTCCTCACCCAAACAACATCAAGAACAACCGTTTGGCAAGGAAAATCAACAATAAGAACCATAAACATACCGGCAAGGGAATCACAATGCAAACAATACCATTGACAGCATAAACAGTAATAGAAACCGTAACATCCCGGCAAGGGAATCAACAAGGCACACAACATCATCAACAACGGGGATAATAAGAGAAACCACACGATCCCGGCAAGGGAAACAACTATAACCAATCTCATCTAAACAGTTAACTTCACGGAATAAACTCAACTTAAACAAAGGCGCATTAATAGGCATCATCAAGGAAATACCAACAACATAAATGTCTAACAATTAGACCTAAGTGACACTTAAGGGAATAGTCATATAAATCACAATGTAAGACTCACGGGCATAGTTTACTCCAACAAATAGATGTTCCAACTACGGCTAGTCAACTATAAGGCTAGATGACACTAGTCAATTAGGCAAGTTAGGATGAAAATATAGCATGTTGATTAGAGAAGTAGAATATTCAGTTAAGTCAATTAAGGTCAAATAGCCAACGAAGGAATCCAAAACAAATAATTCTAATTTAAATAGGAAGGGATGATATTAACAACCAAGGATTCAAATGTAACAATTACAAATCATACACAGGTAATATAAGAACCTACGAATCCTAAAAGGCCAATCTAATTGCAAATAAGTTCGAGTACGTACTCATCACCTCACATACACGGACTACAATCAACAAGGAAGACTCAATCCTACGGGGTAGTTCCCCCACACAAGGTTAGACAAGATACTTATCTCAAAGACGACAACCCGGTACTCAAAAGTGGACTTCTCGGGCGGGAAGACCTCCGGGTGGCTCAAAATCAACTAAAACAACTTCAAAATACATATAAAACGTATAAGGAATGATTCCGACCAATAAAGTTTCAATCTTTGCAAATTTATAAAAATCGACCCAAAAGTCAACCCCCGGGCTCGCACCTCGGAACCCGACAAATTTTACAAATTCCGATTACCCATTCCGATACGATTTCACCCATACTAAATTTATCCAATCCCGATACCATTTGGTCATTCAAATCATGAATTTTCATTTTTGAAGTTTTCTTTCAAAACCCACAATCCCCTCAACCTAAAACACAATTTAAATGATAAAAACAAGAACTAATTCATGAAATATACTTAGTTATAGTGGAAGAACACTTACCCATTCGATTTGTGTGAAAATCCCTCAAGGAATCGCCCAAAACCGAGTTCTAGAAGTCAAAATATGTTTAAAATGGTGAAACCCTCGATTTTGGAAACTTATAATCTGCCCAGGTTTTTAAAGCATCGCGATCGCATGAAATTGTTTGCGATCGCGTAGATAAAAAATATCAGAGGTGAAAAATGCTCTACGTGATCACGGAATAGTTTATGCGATCGCGTATAAAGAGCAGGATGGCTTCCTCGATCGCGGATGGATTCCTGCGAACGCATAGAAGAAAAACTGGGCATTTCAAAGTTACACTATGCGATCACGTCTAAGGCTATGCGATCGCATAGAAGGGAGGGACATCAGACATAACAGCAGCAAAAATCAGATTTTTTTCTAAGTTTCAACACCCTGGCGCCTATCCGAAACACACCCGAGCCCTCATGGCTCAAAACCATATATAAACACAACCTCTACAACATCCTACAGACTTATTCGAGTAATTATACCACCAAAATAACATAAAAAATAACGAATTAAACCCCAAATCAATGAAATTCTTAAAACGTCTTTAAACTTCAATTTTTTTCCATTTTTGATCCGAATCACGCCAAACGAAGTCCGTTTATTTCCAAATTTCACAGATAACACATATAAAACATGTTGAACCTGTTCCGAGCTCCAGAACCAAGATACGGGCCCGATACCACAGGTTTCACCTCAAATTTCATTTTCAAAAACCTTTATATTTTTCAGAAAACAATTTTTCTTTAAAAATTCATTTCTCGTACTTGGGACCTCGGAATTTTCGATTTCGGCCATACGCCCAAGTCCCATATTTTTCTACGGACCTCCGGGACCATCCAATCACGGGTCCGGGACCGTTTACCAAAAACGTTGACTGAAGTCAACTTTATTCAAATTCCAAAACAAAAATTATCATTTTAATCAATTTTTCACATAAAGACTTTCCGGCTACACGTCCGGGATGAGCACACAAATCAAGGTGAGATAAAAGGAGGTTTTCACGACCTCGGAACACAGAATTAGCTAGAAATATACGGGATGACCTTTTGGGTCATCAAAGCTGATGAGACCGCCTCCACCTGGTGATAAAGAGGCCCCGAAGGCCGCAAAAGATAAAAAAGGAAAAAAGAGGCCTCGGAAGGGTCTCCAAAATCAAAAAGGGAAAAGGCTCAGAAACCTAAAACTGATGCCACAGTCATATCTTCGACGGCCGCTGAGAGTCTGTGGGCCGAGGAAGAAAGTGACGATGCCTGCCCTTTGATACAAAGGGCAAAACGAAGTGCTGATGCTTCGAGATCCGCTGGGCTTTCTCCTGATGAGCTAGAGGCGGTCGATGCGAACCCGTTGTGCGTAGAGGAGACCCTCGAGGAGGGTTTGGGCGCAGTCCCCAAGATGCTCATCGGACATGGCACAGTCCGTGATGATGAGCTCGGGGGGCTTGCTACTGAAGCTTTCCGAGATGGGGAAGAAACCTCGATGGACGCCGACATCGCTGGTGGATTTCATTCGGGCCCTTCATTCTCTCCAGGGTAGATACAGGATGCTCAAGTTAGGGGTGCCCCTGGTCTAGAGAACTCTCGTGGAGAGGAGGACGCATTCAAAGACTACTTCAGGGGGTAGATGAGGAGTTTGATGTTGATGGCCCAGTTGCCCTCGATGAAGCCGAGAGACTCCAAAAGCAGGTGAAATTTGAGAATAATATACCCATTTTCTGATCTTCTATTCTCGTTTTTTATTTCCCTTCTCTGCGTTGCAGGTCAAGAAGCTATATGACCGGGCCTTCTCCAAGTTACAAGATGAGTTCGGTTCATCGTGGAGGGGAGCTTGAGAATCTTATGGAGGGGTCGGTCGAGCTCGAGGCCTTGTGTGCTCGAAGGAAAGAGGAACTGACCAACCTTCGGGCAATCTTGGAGAGAGCACTTCGGGAGAGGTCCGGTTTCTCCGATCAGGTATGCTGGTATCCACATTCTCACCTTTTAGCTGTGATGCTTTGGTGCTGATTGACTTACATTCTGCTTCTTAGGTTACGCATAAGGATTCCCTGGTCGAGCAGCTTCAGGGAGAGGTTGCGGCCAAGGACGCCGAAGTCATGGAACTGGCTCGGCTGAACGATGTCGCGTCTTCGGAGAGAGAGGTGCTTCGGTGGAAGCTATCCTCAGCCCAAGATCTTCTACGAGGTGCTCAGGAGGAGGCGGCTTCACTATCTGCGGCCAAGGACGAGGCCAGTGACTATGTCTCCTTGTACAAGAGGGATGTCGCTGCGGCAAACGCCCGGGCAAGGGAGATATGTGAGAAGGCTAAGCTGAAGCTGACTCAGGCAGTTGCCTATGCTCGTGCATAAGCCAAGAGCCAGGCCCCCGAAGAAGTTAGCGCCAGAGGTGTTGATCTCTCTGCTGAGATTGAAGAGGCCCGGGCCCTGGAGGAGGAGTTGACAGTGCCGAGTTCATCGGACAAGGGCTCTGAAAGCGGCTCGGATAGCGGTGGAGACATAGAATAGTTTTTCTTCCTTTCTTATGTGGGATCCTTGTGGGAAATTTTTGTAAAGAACACTTTGTAACTATATATGTTTTTTGGAAATAGAACATTTTACATCATATTTTTCATAAACTTAGTTCCGTGACTTTTTCCCCTCAATATGACTTTTATGCTTTGATACTTTGCTTCCTCGGAACTCGTACTTGCAATAGTAGATTTCCTCGAGATCGGGAACCTTCTCGAGGTTAGGTCGGCCTGTAAGTTTCGATTCCTCAAACCTCCTACGATGGTACTATTCATGCGACGTGACCATGAAGTGACTGAGGTGGCCCCACCAGTACACTTCCTCAAATGCCATGACGACCTGTCAGAAATTGAATGGCCTTTAAGGTAGTTGGTTAGCCATCTTTCCTTCTATAAATGTTCTTGATTCTCCTTCATTCTAACTCTTGAATTTTTGCGAAAAACCCTCAGCTTTTGTTTCATCTTTCTCATCCATTTTCCTATCTTTGCGAAAGCGAGTTTGGCTCCTCCCTTATTACCTCTGCTTTGAGTAACCTCTGCTTTGAGTAATTTCGAGGCCTGATTACGCTGCGACGTCGGTCCACGAGGCCTTTATTGCCAGTGATGATGAGGACCAAAATGGGGGATGGATGAGTTGGTTTATTCGGGTGAGGACCGTTGACGTCATTCCAGCGGGGTTCCTGCCTTTTCCCGAGAAATGGAACTTCAATAAGCACCATGTTATGCCTTAGTGTCTCTTGTTCTTATTAACTTATAAGGGTGTTTCTTTTTCTCTTTTTAGCGGTCCTGTGGATGCCCGGGGAGGTACCCGATCTTGTGGACTGGACTCAAAAAAATTGGCAGCTTCCTCGACATATGACGAGCGCAAGTGGCGTGACCCCTCGAGGGAGAGATGGGAGGCAAAACAAAACGGTATGAGTCATGTGGTATCCCTTTTGATGAATGTTTCCTTTCGTGTGTACTAACTCCGATGTCACAGGTGTCGGTGGGTTTTCCGGAATAAGGTCGTGTTCCTTCGAGGAGAGTGAAGGCCCGAGGGAAAAAAACAATCAAAAAAAATCCTCTATGGATGAGGACATTCTTGATGAGGCGGGGCCTTCTCAGAGGCATAAAGGAGACGCCGTTGCTGAGGAAAACTTCATATATGTTGGCCATTCTGCGGACGTCGGCTCCCCTTGTGAGGATGATTCTTTGTCTACGGCTCGGGCAAGGGGCCCTTCTGAGTTTCCCAGTTCTGCCAGACCTAGGACCTCTAATTTTGAAGAAGGGGTTCCCCGAGAGAGGAAGAGCAAGAGTTCTCCACCGTCGTCCGCTTTTGCCACCTTCGAGGGATGTTTGTGACCAGGGGCCGCCCGGACCGATTGAGGTTTCGAGTGGGCATACCTCTATTGAGAGTGGTTCGTCTGGGACCGATGGGGCCAGTCCAGTAGATGCGCGTTCAACTTTTGAGGAGGCTCAGCGGCTCTGCTCTGAGGTGAGTTTCGATCGGCGTTGCTGGTTTGTTAGTTATAAATCTTCATTCTTTGAATCTGAAGTTTCTTTCTTGTAGGTTTTGACAGACTCAAGGCCGAGCTGCTTCGCTATGAGGCTCGATCATGGGAAGCTTTGGGTAAGAAAAGATCTCTCAAGCTTCTTTGTAATGAGAATACAAAAGAGTTGATACATCTTCGAGTGGAGACGCATCGGAGCCGGATCTAAGAAGGCAAACTCGAGTGCCAGGTAACCTTACCCTGTAGGGGTATGTGACTTCTTTCTCGCTTTTGGGAGCTAATGCTTTGGTACTTCTGTTGCAGGAAAAGACAGAAGCATTGGATCGCCTTTGGGGCGAGGTCGGGCAAGTTAGGTCCGTATGTCAAGTGTTGAAAGAGCAGGTAGGCGTACATATTGTGGCCCAAAGGAATGCTTTCGCTAAGGCTGCTGCCCTCGAGATGCAACTTCACAATTCCCAGGAAGATAGCTTAGTTCAGTTGAGCAGGATTTCCAAGCTCGAGGCTGATCTGCTAAATATGAAGGCAGAGGTTGTGGACGCTCGGGACGAAGCTGAGGTAGCTCGATTGAAGGCCGATAAGAAGGTGGTTGTTTACTTAAAAGACGTTGTCGATGCACGGGCTGAGCTGAGAAGGGCTTTAAACAGAGAGAGGAGGGGCAATGAGTATGCCCGATGCAAGTCCCCAAGGGAGACCCTCGAGGAGATTCATGCTAGGAGCTTTGACCTCTCGGAAGAGATAAAGCAGGCCGAGGCGGACGAGACCGATGCCATATTTTTCCTCTCTTGAGCTGATGCTGATACTTGAAGGCTGCCGTGGGAGCTGGTCCGAGGGGCCTTTGAGGGAGCTGGTCCCGAGAATATAATAGATTTTCTGCTTTGTTGTTTGCATAAGACTCCTGTGGGAGCGTTATTAATATGTATTTGTAATACACACACACACACACACACACACACACATATATATATATATATATGAAATATTCTTTGATTTGATTTGCCTGTTGGTAATTGGTTGGGGACTTTGAGATGAAACCCTTGGGGTTATAAATTGGCCTGGGGCTCTCTGAGTTGGAGGCTCGGGCTCTTACGCTTTTTTGGCCCTGAGGCGCTTTAGTTAACTGTATCGGGATTAGTCTCTGGGTCGGGTCTCGACTCGAGCTCAACGGCCCTTAGGTTTTTAAATTGGCTCTGAGGCACTTTATGTCGGTATGACCCGTAGCTGGCGACTCAGACTCTTACGCGTAAGGTCGAAGTAGCTGGCAACTTGGGCTCTTACGCTTTTTTGGCCCTGAGGCGCTTTAGTCAACCATATCGGGCTTATTCTCCGAGTCGGGTTCGACTCGAGCTCAACGGCCCTAAAGTTTTCAGATTTGCCCTGAGGCATTTTTTGTCGGTATGACCCATAGTTGGCGACTTGGGCTCTTACGCGTAAGGTCGATACGACTAGCTAGCGACTTGGGCTCTTACGCTTTAGGTTGGTACAACCTTTAATGCAGCGGGCGACTTAGGCTCTTACGCTTTAGGTTACCACAACCTTTAACCGATTATTTTCAAAGTTTTTTCGAAGTAAATGAAGGCCTTTGATTTTATGGAAACAGTCGGACGTCTTCGAGTTGCGTTAGTTTGGACGTAGCCTTATGGCAGTGGTCATTTGTGTTTGGCCATAGCCTTTTAGTCCCCGAGTGAGATAACCATGGCTTCTATATCGAGGGTATGCCTTTTGGGTCTTACAAGTTCGATATATAGCCTTGAGTTTGATATGGGGTTTAGCCCTGTTTTAAGGTCATACAAATTTGTATGTTGCCTCGAAGAGGGCTTATGAGTTAGAATTTTCTTGCCCTGAGGTCTTACGGTTTCGATTTTTATAACTTGATGAACCGACTGTTGGGGATAGTCCCCGAGTCGAAATTGATGTTGCCTCGAGGAGGGCTTATGAGCTCGAAGTTACCTGCCCTGAGGTCTTACGGCTTCGAGTTTTAGTGACTCGGTGGAGCGGCTGTCGAAGACAGTTCCTGCGCGCTTGCTAAATTTTTGGCCCTGGGGCTGTATTTTGTAAAAATGGCAAACTTCTTTGATGTGCAAAATGCTTTGATGATAGAAGGTGCTTCTCTGATTACTTGGTACAAGTATACATGTTGTTTCCATCGAGGGTTTGATTATTCTACACGAACACGGTTCATTCGACCATTTGATTCCGATACATCATTCTCCCGTCGAGACCCTCTTTGGCATATTTCAGTGATCTCCTAGGGGGATGCCCCTCAGCATTCGAGGTTGATCGGAGAGAATCCTTGAATACTTGGTGAGTTATCCTTAGGTAGCATATGGATATTGCCTCGCTAAAAAACTCACCGGTAAAACCCTTTTGGGATAAAATTCGATGCAAGGGAAAAAGAGTGCAATGCATGCTTTCAAACCTAAGGCCTTCGAGCTGGGGTGATGCTTTGATTCCTTTCAATCGAACGCCTGCACGCAGGTTAGCGTATAGTGTGAAAGGAAAAAAGTATAGGGTTGTACCTTAGCTGTGATGGCGCTCCAGCCTCGATACGCTCTGGTTATTAGTTCCGAGGGCGCGGCACGACCCTTTGTTTGTTCCTACGAGGATGCATTTTATGATTGTTGCTTGGCTGTTTGCTTGTTTTTTGGCTCCTTCGATGTAGAATGTGTCGGTGCCACATCGTACACTGCGAACATTTCTTTTGCTGTGTGATGTTCTCCGTATACTATTTTTACCCCATCCTTCGTAGGGAACTTCATCATTTGGTGAAGGGTTGATGGAATCACCCTCATATTGTGGATCCATGTCCTTCCAAGCAATGTGTTGTACCTCATGTCACCTTCGATGACATGGAACTTGGTATCCTAAATTATGCCGGCCGCGTTGATTGGGAGGATGATTTCTTTTTTTGTTGTTTCGCTTGCCATGTTGAACCCATTGAGGACTCGGGAAGCGGGTACGATCTGGTTGAGCCGCCCGAGCTGCTCCACCACCTTCGACAGAATTATATTGGCCGAGCTACCTGGATCCAGGAGCACACGCTTAATTTGAAATTTATTGAAAAGAAAAGAAATTACCAGTGCGTCATTGTGAGGTTGAGACAAGGTCTCGATGTCCTCTTCGATGAACGAAAGGGCGTCTTCACGTATGTAGCTCCGAGTTCGCTTTTTCCTGGTGATAGATACTTTGATCTACTTAAAACGGGTCCCTGAGGGATGTCGACTCCACCAATAATCATGTGGATGACATGTCGTGTCTCTTCTGTTTCATTTTTCTTGTTCGCCTCTCTTTCCCGAAATTGATTTTTAGCTCGGTCACTGAGGAATTCTTAGAGGTATCCTTTGCTGATTAGTCGAGCCACTTCTTCTCGAAGTTATCTGCAATATTCGGTCCTATGACCATGGGTATCGTGATATTCGCATATCAAGTTGGGGTTCCTTGGTGAGGGATCTTATAGTATGGGTCTCGGCCACCTGGCGTACCTGCATGCCTGTCGAGTCCTGCTTTGCTCACGAGTCCCCTAGGATTCTTTCCTCGGTCCATTCTTTGGTCATTTCGAGGTACATTACGCCTCAAGATGTTTCTCTGATGTTCTACGTATGGTTGATACCTTTCTTTGTTTGGCCTTGGCTCTCTTTCTGGAAGCCTCGATTCCTTCACTAAGACTCTGCTAGGATACACCAAGCCTGAGAGGGCTTCTAATTGGTCATCCTAGACCCTGATCTTCGACTGGTACCTGTTGTGTACATCCTCCCAAACTATGGCGGGGTACTTGATTAAATTCTTCTTCAGCTGTTTCGAAGCTATCGAGCTTCGTTCATTCAAATTCTGAGTGAAGGCTTGCACCGCCCAAACGTCGGAGACCGGCGGTAATTCCATTCGTTCTAATTGAAAGTGGGACACAAACTCCCTTAACATTTCGTTCTCCCTTTGCTTGATTTTGAAAACATCAGATTTTCTTATAGCGACCTTGATGGCACCAACTTGTGCTTTTACAAAGGAGTCCGCCATCATGGCAACCGAATCTATCGAGCTCGTGGTCAGGTTATGGTACCACATCATGGCCCCTTTGTATAGTGTTTCTCTGAATTTTTTCAATAGAACAGATTCAATCTCTTCGTCTTTCAGGTCGTTTCCTTTCACAGCACAAATGTAGGAAGTGATGTGCCCATTGGGGTCCGAAATTCCGCTGTACTTCGGGAGATCGGGCATTTTGAATTTCTTCGGGATAGGCATCAGAGCTGCACTTGACGGGAATGGCTTCTATACGAACTTTTTTTAGTCCACACCCTTTAAGATCGGGGATGCGCTGGGATTCGATCAATCCTCGAGTTGTAGGTCTCCACTTTTTTATCGTTAGCCTCTATCTTCTTCTCGCCTGATTCAATCTTTTTGCGAGGTCTTCGAGCATTTTCATAATGGTGCGGTCGGCTGCTGACCTATTATCGCTCGATCTTTCCGGTGCCTGTTCGACTCGGGGAGCCGTTTCTGGTGGTGCTATGATCGGGGTTCTCTGATGGCTCTGTAGCGAAGCAATAGCCACTTGTTGTGCCTGCAACATTTCAAAAATAACATGAAGGCTAACCTCCCTTTCCCTTTGAGCAGGGTTTCCCTGTGCTTCACGCTGGTCTCCTTCACGAACACTCCCATATTTATGAGAGCTCACATCGACATTTTGGGCATTGCGCGAGCCTTCATTGACAAGAATTTGCACTGGTGCCCCTTCAGGGTTTTGCAGTGGCATCCCGACACCTGAAGCAGCTGCGCTATTCTCTCTGTGGTCCTCAGGACCGTTGCTTTCGTGTGCGTTTATGAGTTAGACATTGTCTGACCTGCAAATGAAGATTCTTGGACAAGAAAAAGTGTGAAGAATAACTTGTGTGTTTAGAAAACCAGCACTAGAACAATCACTATTATTTTTAGCCTCACTGTGGACGCCAAACTGTCTACCTTGAAAATGGTAATTACAATTATATTAGATTATGTGGTTCTAAAAATATGTGATCTATTTTAATACCGATTGTTTAGGCAGTAGATGCTGAGTATGAAGCGAGAAAAATGAAATAAGTGCGAAAAGAAATAAGTTAAGCAAACCAGGCTCCAAAGAGGCCAGTCTCGAGGGTGGTCGGGAAAGCCTCGAGGAGCTTCTCTAAGGGCAATAGATGATAGTATAATAGTATTGAAGGACTTAAGGTTGGCCTATTTATGATCAACAATAAACAATAAATGAAGAATAACTCAAGAACACAATAAATGGGAAGCAATAATTTAATGAGACGATTGAAGAGAATGTTTTTGTTAGAGAGCAGATGATGTTCTTGTATTGAATATCATATATCTTTACAAAGTGACAAGGGACCCCTTTATATATGGAGGGATCGCAACATAATACATATGTAATTAATGCAAAGAGAGATGACTGGTACAACCATTTAATGCCACGGTACGGGCTTGTACTATTTTGTGTACTTTGTCAGCTTTGACCACGTGCCTTTTGGGAGTTTCCGCATTTTCATGTCGACCCTTGATTTGTATTACCTCGGGGTTGAGGACCCTCGACGTGCCCCTCGATGCCGAGCTCGGGCTTTCGAACATTTGTCTTCACCGAAATGGCCGTAAAATCGGGCTCTCCGATTTTAGCCGTGTACAACCGCAGATGCGAAAGTCCTGGAGGCAGACCACTTCATTTAATAGGGAACTTATGTATTTTTTCTCATTTCTTACATTTCGTGGGGGCAATTTGGAGCTGGTTAGAGAAGGATTTTTTTCAACTAATTGAGGTAAGTAATTTCCACCAAATGTGAGTTAAATACATAGCTTATAAAAATGGGATTTGACCATGAAATTGGTTACGGAATTTAGTAAAAATAATATATTTGAGTTCATGAGGTTATGGGTAACAACTTTCTTCAAAAGTTTCCGGGTCCAGGCACGTGGGCCCGGGGTGAATTTAGGGATTCTTCAAAATAGGTTTGGGAAATTATTTGATTGCTAGGATATGAACTTTTGAATGTGTATTGATCATTTTATTTAATATTTGACTAGTTTTGAGTCGTTGGGCACCAAATTGAGGTTTGAGCACAATCTTGGACCGGAAGTAGGCATGAGACGGGTAAATGTCTTTTCTAACCTTGTAAGAGGGAATTAACCCCATAGGTGGATTAATTAATATGTGTTTCTATTTGTGGGGGGCTACGTACGTACGAGGTGACGAGAGTCTGTATGTAGCTACTAACTGTGATATAGTCCGGGTAGTCGAGGACTCATATTACGCTATACTTAAAATGGTTGCACCCCTAATTGTTAATTTGATTGCTTAAGTCATATTGAAAAATTTATAAAAGAATTATAAAAGGTTAAATTTCACTTACTTGAGGTTGTGAATGGAACACTTGACTGTTATTGAAAAAATTATGTTTCTTGAAGTATTTTCTATTTGTGGAGTGGGCCCAATGCCTCCGTAGCAGATAGATGCATCTGTGGTTCATGTCGTTCGTCCCTCAGCAGTGCAAACTTTAATTATTATTATGTTGGATCGGGTCGTACGACCTCGGCATAATTTGCGTATGATATACCCTTAGAACTTCTCATAATTGATATTGCTTCAATGTCTTGATGATATAAATCGTTAAATGATGAAAGATAAATTTGGGATTTAATATTTGTGAAAGGAGTATTTATCATTTCCTGTTATTGAGTTTTTCAGTATTATTCCTATAATCCATGTTTAGTTATAATTTCAACATATTATCGTTAGCCCATAGTAAGTGTCAAAGTCGACCCCTTGTCACTACTTCTTCGAGGTTAGACTGGATACTTACTGGGTACATGTTGTTTATGTACTTAGGCTACACTCCTGCACTTAAATGTGCAGGGTCTGAGGCATGTGCATCTGGATATCCGTCCGGCGCGCATGCTTGATCCTGATACGAGACTACACGGTGGGATGCCTTCCGATTCGTTCAGCAGCAACCAAAGTCTCTCTTTTGCTTAATTTTTTGTCTATTCTATTTCAGACAATAATATAGAATTTTTTTGTATATTCTACTAGTAGCTTATATACTTGTGGCACCAGATCTTAACACCCACAGTAGGCTTGTGATTTTGATTTTATTTCTACGGCCATGACTGTATTCAGTTGCTTTCGTTTTTATTATTTTAAATCTATTACATAGTAAATGTTTTAAATTAAGGAAAGTTATTTACTTGGAGAACTTATTAAAATTGAAAACACACTGTTGGCTTGCCTAGCAACAGTGATGGGCACCATCACGACCTAAATATGGGAGTGGGTCATGACTGAATCTTTACGTTTTGCTTATTGGCAAGTACATTTTCAAAATCCCTCTAAACTATTACATTTTTATCAGTTACCTGATTTTACTATTTGGTGTCCCAAAACATCCCTTAGCTATATATCCCTATATATTAAAACTTACTCATCTACTTTTTAAAGGTGCGAGTAATACACTCTTCTATTTAACTCGAACTAACTTAAATATCAATTTAGTTAAAAAATTTAACTAATTATCAAAAGTAATTAAATGGGTAAATGTTTGGGTATTAAAAAGTCAATGAAAGAGGGTGAAGGGATAAACACATAGTCATTTGTTTAAAAATAATATCCTCTTCCAGCTCCTACGAGAATGGCTAAGCCTCAATGGTGATTTTTGCCGTTAAACTTCATTAAACATTGCATTTTTTCTATTAAACTTTGATTTCACTGGGAATTTTAGTTTACTATGAGATTTGGGATTAAAAATTAGGGCTTGATAAAAATTTCAATTAGAATATGGTAAACATTATGGCTTTTGGTGGATCTAAATCATGTTGATAGAAGGAGACCGTGAAGAAGAAAGATAATTTTAGAGGAACAAGAGAGCTTTTTTTTTTTCTCAGATGACACCTAGAAGGTGAAAGGAAGAAGAAGAAAAAAAGAAGAAGATTAAGGCTAGAATATAAAGAAAATAGAGAAAACTATTTTTTTTTAAAAGTAACATTAATTAACCATTAGACACGGCCAAGTGGGGCCATTTTTATGTATAAGATCCCCATATATTAAAAACTCTCTCGTTGATTTTTTAATGGTGTGTGTGATACACTCTTATATTTAACTCAAACTAACTTAAATATCAATTTAATTAAGAATTTTAACTAATTATCGAAAGTAATTAAATGGATAAATGTTTGGATGGGTTAAAAAATCAAAGAAAGAGGGTGAAGGGATAAACACACGGTCATTTGTTAAAGAAAAGAAAATCTCTTCCAGCACCCCCGAGAATGGTTACACCATGTCGTGACCTTCGCTATTAAACTTCGATTAAACAATGAAATTTTTCTATTAAGCTTCGATTTTACCGAGAATTTTAATATGAGATTTGAGATTAAGAAAATTATGGATTGGTAAAATTTTCAGTTAGAATTTGATAAAAAATATTGCTTTTGGTGGACCAAAATAGTGTTGAAAGAAGAAGACTTAAATGAAGAAAAAAGATAATTTTAGAAGAAACAAGAGAAGAATTTTTTTTTTTTCACATTAAACGTATAGGGAGAAAGGAAGAAGAATAAAGGGAAAAAATGAAGAAGGCTAGAATATAATGAAAATAGAGGAAAGAAAATAAAAAATTATATTTTTTAAAAACAGTAACACTAATTAACCATTAGACACGGCCAAGCAGGGGCAGATTTGGGGGTAGAAAGGGGTTCTCCTGAACCCACTTCGTCGATAAATTATATCGTACATATAAGACAAAATTTTTCTTTTGCCTCTATATATTATATTTTGAATCACCTTGACACAACCCTAAATCATGGATCAATGGTCAAGGGGGTCTAAAACCTTTGTGAGGATGCTAGTTTAATTTTCACAGGCCACAATCTTTTTTAATTTTTAACTTTTTCTAACCCCCATAGTAGAAATTCTACATCCACCATTGCGGCCAAATGGGGCCATTTTTATGTATAACTTCATCTCTCATGCATCCTTTGGCGAGTAATCTTGCGTATTTCGTTAAAAAAATTAAAATGACCCGACGAGTCGTTTTACTTTCTAGAACCCCGTACCCCTAAATAAAACTTCCCGTACATGCTTTTACTGATTTATGACTTGCTGGGATGGTTGGTTCGGGATTTGAAAGATTTTGATTTGAAATCTGAACACTTGGTTCCTTAAGGTTGGCTTAAAACGTCAAGTTTGACATCAGCCAATATTTTGAGTAAACGACCTCGGAGTCAGTATTTGACAGTTCCAATAGGTCCGTATAATGATTTTGGACTTGAGCGTATGCTCGGAGCGGGTTTCGGGTGACCCGGGAGCGTTTCAGTGCCAAATAGTGAAAGTTGGATTCTTGGAGATTTTAGAAGTTCTATAAGTTTGGTTTGGAATGCGTTTTTGTGATATCGAGGTCCAAACGGAATTACGAGGCCGAGAATAGTTTTTTAGTGTCATTTAAGACTCGCACGCAATATTTGGTATCATTTCGAGTAGTACAAGTACGTTTCGGCTCGTTGGAAGTTGATTGAAGAACTTCAAGTTCATAAGTTAGATTCAATTGATTTTAGAGTGTGATTCTTAGTTTTTGATCTTATTTCGGTGTTCCAATCATGTGATCAAGTTTGTATAGTGTCGTTGGACTTGTGTGAGTATTCAGTGTGGAGCCCCGAGGGCTCGGGTGAGTTTCGGACGTGCATTAGGAGTGAAAACACTCCAGTTTTCTGGTGTTTCTTGGCAGTTGTTGCAGGTCTCGCAAATGCGAGGATTTGTTCGCATTTGCGAACATCGCATTTGCAAACATCGCATTTGCGATGAAGGCTTCACAAAATTGAAGAATCCTGAGCTGGGCAGCGATCGCATTTGAAAAATTCTCTTCGCATTTGCAAACCCAGCAGAGACCGCATTTGCGACCTTTTGTCGCATTTGCGACCCATGCAGAGGGAGCCCAGGTTCGCATTTGTGACGCTTTTGTCGCATTTGCGACCTTCGCATTTGCGAACAAGGTGTGGCAAATGCGACATCAGAGGCTTGGGCACAACTCTTTTAATACGGGACTTAGGTCATTTATTTCATTTCACTTCAACCCTTGGGCGACTTTTAGAGATTTTGGAAGGAGGCTTTCACCTAATACTTTGAGGTAAGTAATTTCTATACAACATGAGTTAAATACATAGATTATGGGTAGATTAACATGCAAAAATTAGTGAAAATCAAGGGTTTAGATGAAAATCTAGGGTTTTGATAAAAATGGAGTTTTACCACGAAATTTATTATGGTATCTTGTAAAAATCACATATTCTTGATCCTAAGGTTATGGATAACGATTTTCATCAAAAAATTTCCTGAATCCGGGCACGTGGGTGATCACGCTCAACTATGTCTTGTAGAAGACTAAGCGGGCGTTGCAAATATAATCCTGGGGTATTATGCCTAGAGTCGATCCCTCTGGGAATTGACGTATTAAGCAGGCTGTTTAAATTAGTACTCAGCTGTCACCTGATGTTGTTTAAGTTACTAATACTAAATATTAAACTAAAGATTAGCTATACTAAGGTATAAAACATTGTAATAAAATCTAAGGTTATGGTTTCCCCCGCTGGTGAATTTACTTCTCGGATACTTCGTATAATCTTGATTAATCATCTCTATCAATCATGAACGTTCTATCTACCATAAATCTCTCTCAAGTAATTATGATAATTTACTAGACGCACTCTCTCAAGTTACGCTAGCTAGATTGCATTACAGTTCACTTAGATTGCACCCGAAGTATCGTTATCTCTAATCCAACCTCTAAACCCTCGGTTATGACTTTCGTCTATACTCTGGGAGTGGTGTTGTTCAAACAATTACCTAAATATGCACTCTCTCTCAAGTAGATACATAATAAATAGGCACAGCTAATTGAGGGCCCTTCAATCAACTACAACAAGAACGTAGTTGAACAAATAGAGTTTAATCAACCAATCAAAGCTATATTAATATCACAA
>ML380666.1:22786-35460 GCA_005239525.1 Nicotiana knightiana | reverse complement strand
TTGGGGGAAGATAAGAAATATAAGCACAACCCTGGAAGTGACCATCTTGACCACCACACATATTCACACTCATTCCACACATAATATTGAGTTGGTGCACATAACTTGCTCTCGGGAAAATTTTGATAATTTTGCTCTGGGTGGTTTCCTCCATAATATGCATAATGAAGATCAAAAGTAGAATTACCAACATCCAAACTCTCATAATTTCATGATGCCATGTTTTAACAAATAAAACTAAAATAAAGAAAATAAAAATCAAATACTAAAAAAAAAAAATTCAAACTTGAAACCTAATAATATGTACAATTACAGCTACACTTGATAATACCGTTAATTCCCCAGCAACGGCGCCAAAATTTGATCACGCCCAACTATGTCTAATAAAAGACTAAGCGGGCGTTTCAAATATAATCCGGGGTATTATGCCCAGAGTCGATCCCACAGGGAATTTACATATCAAGAAAGCTGTTAGAATACTCAACTGTCACTTGAGGTTATTTAAATTACTATGTCTAAAGAATAAAACTAAAGATTAACTACGCTAAGGTGTAAACAATTGTAAGAAAGATCTAACGTTATGGTTTCCCCCGTCGGTGAATTTACTTCTCGGATACTTTATATAGCTTGATTAGTTGTCTTTATCAATCATGAACACTCTATCTACCATAAATCTCTCTCAAGTAATTATGATAATTTACTAGACGCACTCTCTCAAGTTACGCTAGCTAGATTGCATTACAGTTCACTTTAGATTGCACCCGAGGTATCGTTATCTCTAATCCAACCTCTAAACCCTCAGTTATGACTTTCGTCTATACTCCGGGAGTGATGTTGTTCAAACAACTACCTAAATATGCACTCTATCTCAAGTAGATACATAATAAATAGGCACAGCTAATTGATGGTCATTCAATTAGCTACAACAAGAACGTAGTTGAACAAAAAGAGATTAATCAACCAATCAAAACTATGTTAATATCACAATAAGTTTATTCCCCAACGGGTTCCACAAGAAATTAGCTAAACATGTTCAAAAGAATAAAATCTAAAATAACTTGCATAATTAAACTACAAAGTAATGAAGAAAATCTGTACAAATCGATGTTATGGCATTCGTCTCTTCTCTCCTCTTCGAATCTCCCTTCGAATCTCTTCTAATATCCTCACAGTTGTGTTTTAGGAGTCTATTTATATGTTTAGGGCGAACCCTAACCGTGCAGGAGACTTCTATTTCAACCAGAAAACACTTAAACTCGTCAAAACTCGGATTTGGCCGAACTGGGAACCCCGGGCATTTGGACCCAAAGGCCTGGCTAACGCCAGGCTAGGGCTGGCGTTTCAGCCCTAACGCCTGACTAACGCCAGGGTAGGGCTGGCGTTTCAGTCCTAAGGCCTGGCTAACGCCAGGTATGGTCAGGCTATAGGGCTCTGTCTCCTGGCTATCGCCCGGGTGTCTCCTTTCGCGTATTGTTTGACGTATTTGCATCCCTTTAGCTCCGTTTCCATCTCCAATTCACCTACACATGAAATAAACTCCATTAAGCACATAACTAGTGTATTTTTATCATTAATGCACCTCAAATGTAAGGTATATCACATGTTAAACTATGCAATTTAGTCTCGCATCAATGCATGTATTCCTAAAATGGGAGGGGAGTTCGTAAACTAAGAATGGGTGGAAGAACAGTAAAATGATTAATAAAAGGCCTAAGAACAGTAATGCACACCTAGTGATTGGCAAAATGCCCTAATGAGCTAGAATTACGACTATTCTCCTAATTTTAGGTTCAATATTGCTATATTGTTAGAATAGATTGAAGTAGCTAATACCGGGATCGACTAAAAGCTATAAAGAAGACTCAATTAAGGTATGTATGGCTAACTCTCTTCTTCGTATAATCGAGCTCCTGATATCCGATTATTTGGTGTAAATTCCTGAATGGGTCGTACTTGAGTTGAATGTCTTAATATGTTGAGTTGAAAGCTTCATGTTCCATGATTGTTCTGGACGTTTACCATGTCAACATGCTATTTATGAATGTGATTATGATTCCCCGAGCTCCCTCCCTTATGTGTGCAAGGGAAATGTGAACTGTATGAACAATTGAAAGTGGCTATGTCCCAGGTGAGATGGCTTAGCCGATCAGGCCGAGATCGAACGCCACATTGTACACATGGTGGCATTTATACTAGGTCATTGATTATCATTATGAATTTGGATATGTCTCACTTGGGATGGCTTAGCCGGTCGGGCCGAGACCCGACTCCGTGTAAAAACACTGTGGCATTATGAGTTGTGGCACTTGACACTAAGGATTATTAACCTAAAAAGATGGAAATACTAAATTAGAAACTATGTGATCCTTACTTGGTGTTCTTTGTATTTCTGTGAAGCACTATTTGATTATTACGACTGCCTTCCCTTTTATTTCACTGTTCATTCTACTAAGATTGGTGTTTGTCTTAAATACTAGTACTATTCGACAGTACTAACGTCCCTTTTGCCAGGGACGTTGCATCTTTGAATGGATGTAGGTGGTTCCATCGCAGGTAGCGCTGATCGTCGATAGTTGTGCCCTCTCTCTCCTTCTCCTCACAACAGTGTTGGTGAGCCATGTTTCTTCCCGGGGTCATGTGTAGTATATGTTGTTCTTCTTTTGTATAAGTTATCATATTTTTAGGTATAGTCGGGGCCTTGTTACCGACATTGTCATGTTTGTCTTACGTATCTTTAGAGGCTTCATAGATGCTTATGTGGGTCATGTATGGATGTTGGGGTGGTCATCGGATCTAGTTGTATTTTGGAACTCTTTCCCACTAAATTGTTAACCATATGTACTTTTGGGAACTTAGCTATGGTATAATGTATATGAAAAGGAGTGAACTAGTAATCGTCTCTATATTTGTAAAACTGATCTCTCCTCTAATTAACAAATGGTGATGCGTTCTCTTTTTAGAATATGAATGAGTTGGGTAGGAAAGGTTTAGTAGGCTTGTTCGACTGGGTTCACTCGGTTGAGCGTCGGTTGTTCTCCCCAAGGTTGAGGCGTGACAGTAACGCTGCATCAATTCAAGGAATGCACCCTACAACACGTTCCCCCAGATCAAAATAGCAAAGCCGATTCTCTAGCTAACTTGGGGTCATCGGTTGATGATGATGAATTTAGCTCAGGAACAGTCATACAACTCATGAAATCAGTTGTGGAAGAATTTCATACCGAAATTTACTCAGCAAAATAACTTGGGATTGGAGAAACAAATGCATAGACCATCTGAAGATTGGGAAGTTTCCCTCGGATCCTAAAGAATTGAGAGCTCTATGCACGAAGGTGGCCAGGTTCAGACTGTCGGAAGGGACTTTGTTTAGAAGAAAATTCGAGGCTTGCTCGCTATATTCTTGGGGCCGGGAGATACTGAATATGTCTTGAGAGAAGTTCACGAACGTACATGCGGAACCTATTCGGGAGCAGATCCTTTGGTTCGGAAGATAATCAAGGCCGGATATTACTAGATTGACATGGAGAAAGATGCAAAGGACTTTGTAAGAAGATGTGACGTCTTTCAAAGACGCGCACCAATGATCCATCAACCCTAAGAGCTACTCCTTTCGGTCTTTTCCTCATGGTCATTCATGAAATGGGGAATGGACATCGCCGGTCTGCTACATTGGCACCTGGTGAGGCTCAATTCATACTGTTTATGACCGATTATTTTTCAAAATGGGTCAAAGCTCAAGAATTCGACAAAGGTCCAGGAAAAAGTAATCATTGACTTCATTTGGGACCACATAATATGTCGGTTCGGGATACCAGCCGAGATCGAGTGTGATAATGGGAAGCAATTCATTGGCAGTAAGGTAGACAAGTTTTCGAAAACCACAAGATTAAAAATATACTATCCACACCATATCACTCTAGTGGGAACGGACAAGCAGAATCTACAAACAAGACCATACTCCATAACTTGAAAAAGAGGTTGACCGATGCTAAAGGGAAATGGAAGGAAAGTGTGACGCCCCAATAGGTCATCTTATGATTTAAGCCTAATTCTGTGATCTGAAACCTTTAGAAGTCATGTATTAGCCTTCCTCAATTTGCGTGCGCAGTTCGGGCGTCGTTCTAGAAAGCTCTTATGTTAAAACCTGATAAAAATAAGAAATTTTTCTTTAAAACTTCATTTGAATTGACTCAATATTTTTTAAATGGATCCAGATTCGTGTTTTGACTATCCCGGTGGATCCGTATCGTGATTTGGGAATTGGGAGTATTCCCGGTATCAAAATCGGAAGTCCCTAGCCCAAGATATCGGACTATGTCGAAATTTGAAAGTTGAAAGCTTAATGAATTTGAATTGTTTGACCAAAGTTTGACTTTTTGGATAACAGGTCTGTATTTTGGCTCCGAAATCCGGTATAGGTCCAATACCATATTTATGACTTGTCTGTAAAATTTGATGAAAAAACGAAGTTGATTTGACGTGATTCGGACGTCCGATTGTGAAAATAGGAATTTCAAAGTTTTCTTTAAAATTTCATTCGATTTGGTGTTTAATTCGTAGTTCTAGGTGTTCTTTTCGTGATTTGATCTCGCGAGCAAGTTCATATGATGCTATTATACTTGTGTGTATGTTTGATTTGGAGCCCCGAGGGCTCGGGTGAGTTTCGGATAGCTACGGAGTGAAAATTGGACATAGAACATAGTTGGTGTTGCAATATCTGGTGCATGCCTCTGATCTCGTATTTGCAAGATCAGGCATCGCAATTGCGACCTCTGCAGGTTCCGCATTTGCGAGCTATTTCTCGCATTTGCGAAGAATATATGGGCCTTATAGTTTTCGCATTTGCGAACATATCTTCGCATTTGCAAAGTGGGACTGGGGAAGGCAGTGATAACATTTGCGATCACATGGTCGCAATTACGGAAAGGGTCATACTCGCATTTGTGATATTTTCTTCGCATTTGCGAAGATAGCAGGAATGTGGAGACCTTCGCATTTGCGGTAGGTTCTTTGCATTTGCGGGGCTCGCACTTGCAAACCCCAGGTCGCAAATACAACACCTGCAACTAATTAAAATGATTTTTGGACGGGATTTTTGGTTCACTTCTCAAAATTTCAAAACCTAAAACCTTAGAGGCGATTTTCCCAAGACTTCTTCTTCCCCAATTTGTTGGTTGGTGATTCTAACCCACTTTCTTTCAATTACCCATTACGGGTGTGTTTGTTATAACGGAAAATGTTTTCCGTGGAAAATATTTTCTTTGAAAATAAGTAGTATTCTTATTCATTTTCGGGTGTTTGGTACGCAAATTTAGGAAAATATTTTCTCAAGAGTTATTCATAAATAATTTTGATACAATAAATATGAAGCCATAAACTTTCGAACCAACAACCTTCAAACCCAAAAATTTCATAAACTTCTGAACCGCAAAACTTTCGAAACTGCGAAATTTTGAACCCATAAACTTTATAATTTCTAAACACGTAAACTTCGAAACACATAAACCTCCGAACTCATAACTTTGGAACTTGTAATATTTCGGACCTGTAAACAAAAAGATGAAAAACGTAAAACTGAAAGTATATAAAAATAATATTTTTTTTCCGGGGGTGGGGGTAGGTGGGTGGGTGGGGGTGGGGTGCAGAAAAAAGAAAAAACAAAAATTTGAAAATTACAAAAAGAGAAAAAAAATATTTTGTTCGGGGGGAGGGGGTGGGGGTGGGGGTGGGTGGTGTAGAAAAATGAAAAATAGAAATTTTAAATTACAAAATAAAAAAGTAATTTTTTTGCGAGGTTGGGGGTCGGAAGGTGGGTGGTGACGGAAAAAAAATCTTTTTGGAGAGAAGGCATGGGGTGGGGTTAGGTGGATGGATGTGGGGGTGTGGGGTGGGTTTATGAGGGTATGGAATAGGGTGCGGAAGCATGAGAAGGAGTTTTGGAAAATATTTTCCCATCTCTTGATAACGAAAATATTTTCCACCAATTGGAGGAATATGAGTTGATAAGGAAAATGTTTCCAAAACATTTAAGTCAACCAAACATGGGAAAATTGGACTTCATACCAAACACACACTACATTTCATGAGATTTCAACCTAGAATCTAGGATTTTCATGGTGGAAATTGGGGGTTTGGGTAGAATTAGGGATTTTTCCATAATTGGAATTTATATCTCGAATTAAGATCGGATTTCGAAACAAATTACATAATTGGGCTCGGGGGTGAATGGGGTTTGGTCCGAACCTCGTGTTTTGACCAAGCGGGCCCGGGGTCAATTTTTGGTGATAATTGATATTAATGAGTCAATTTTGGATAGATACGAGTGGTCTGGAGGCGAATTCTAGAGGAAAAGTTCTTATTGAGCATTGAGTGACCTTTGGAGCGAGGTAAGTGTTGTGTCCAACCTTGACTTAGGGAATCAGGAACCCTCGACCTATTTGCTATATGAAATTCCTGTGAGCGGCGTATATGTGAGGTGACGCGTACTTATGCGCCGCCAGTTTATCTGTTTTTGCCAGTTTCTTTCCCGTTCACCTCATATTGTCTCTTTCCCTGCCTTAACTGTTACATGTTATACTTGTATTCCCATGCCTAATTGCTACTTGTTAGACATTGTTTCTCTTTGTTAATTGTAGTAGGTATTCCATAGCTTCATTATCTCCTATTATTTTCTTAAGCTGGTTTATCGGTACTTTTATGGTATATTCTGAATTAGTCTCGCGGAGTAGTATTACTTGTGTGAATTTTCATAGTGTACAAGCTTCATATTTGTTCGGGTTGAATTTAAGTATTGTGAAGGGTTTTGTGATTTTAATTGTGAAATTTATGTACATACTGAGTAATTGATATCGATATGGTGGGATCGGGTTGCACGCCGCAACAGGTGGAATAAGGGTGATATATTGACGAGGAATAAGGGTGAATTGATACCGTACAGTGGGATCAGGTTGCACCCTGCAACAGGTATAATAAGGGTGGATTGTTTGGTGGAATAAGGGTGATTTATGATTTTGTTATTTTGATACGGTAGGATCGGGTGGCACGCCGCAACACTTTTATTTACATACTGTTGTTTATGCTACTATGAGGAAATAAGGGAGGAATATGATATGTACGGTGGGATTGGGTTGCGCGCTAGTACAACCTATGTGTTTATGATTTCCCTGACTATGTTAGTTGTACGGTAGTCTTAATTGCACTTAAGGATTGGTAGTATCTGAACACTGTTGAATTACTTCTGAGAGCTGTAGTTATTTCTCGCAAGTTACTTATTTATTCTATACTGTCTTCCTTTTCTGCTTTTATTTTATACACTGCATACAAGCTATTTTGTGAGTAACCATCCATAGCCTCGTCACTCCTTTGTCGAGGTTAGGCTCGTCACTTACCAGTACATGGGGTCGGTTGTACTGCTACTACACTCTGCATTTCCTATATAGATTTTGATGATAGTCCAAGCTATCGCGAGGTTGGCCGCATGATCCATATGGTAGGAGACCCAAGGTAGACTTGTTGGCGTCCGCAGGACCTTTCATCCCCTTCTATACCTTTCATTTTACTATTTCTTCTATTTCGAAAACAATGTATTTCTTTCAGACATTTAGTTGTAGTAAAAATCTTAGAAGTTCGTGAATTGTGACTCCAGATTCTTGGTAGTATTTATATATTTTGAAGTTATTATACATATTTCTGTGTTCATGTTCACTCGTTATAGCTTATTGGTTGTTAATCACTGATATTGTAAAATAATTGGCTAATGATTCTCTAACGTTGTAAAAATACATATTTCTGAGACGTTTGTACTTATCTCCCAGAGGCTATGAAGTTTAGGAAAAAATTTCACTTCTATTCTTCTCTGTCATGCGATTTTGTTTTCTTAATACTGATTGAACTCTTCTACTCGTATTCTCTCGCAAATGGCGATAACACGTGTCGCTTCTTCAGCTGAGCAGCAACCAGACCCTCCAGTGGTAGCTTCTACGAGGGGCAAAGGTCGAGGTCGAGGCTATTCCAGAGGCCGAGACAAGGGCAGGGCTCAGCCTAGAGCCCGAGAAGAAGCCGCAATAGTTGAGCCTCAAGTAGAGTTTGACGAGGAGGTTCCAGCCCAGTCTATTCCTGCCGATCCAGCTCAGGTCCCGGAGGGGTTCATTGCCACCCCAGTGCTTCAGGATGCATTGGTCCGTTTGTTGGGCCTTATGGAGAGTGTGGCCCAGACTGGCGCATTTCCTATAGCACCAACCATCTCTCAGGCTGGAGGAGGAGCCCAGACTTCTACTACTCACACTCTGGAGCAGATGGCTCCCCAGTACCAGACTCCAGCAGCTCATCTAGTAGGAGTAGATCAGCCGTTTGTTGCGGCACAGACCGGTGATGGGTCAGCTATGTATTCTGAGGCTTTGTGGAGATTGGACATGTTTACCAAGCTCTTCCCAGTTCACTTCAGTGGTGCTACTTCTGAGGATTCCCAGGAGTATCTTGACAGCTGTCATGAGGTGCTACGGAACATGGGTATATTGGAGACCAATGGGGTCGACTTTGCTGCATTTCAGTTGACTGGTTCCACCAAGAAATGGTGGAGGGATTACTAGTTGACTAGACCAACTGGATTTCCCGCTCTTACTTAGGACCAGTTCTCTCAGCTCTTCCTAGAGAATTTTCTGCCGATCACATTGAGAGAGGAGCATCGTCATGAGTTCGAGCGTCTCCAGCAGGACAATATGACTATTACTTAGTACGAGACCCGTTTTGTGGATTTGGCCTGTCATGCTCTTCTTCTGCTTCCTACCGAGAGAGCAAGGGTGAGGAGGTTAATTGACGGACTTGCTCAGCCTATTAAATTGCAGATCGATAAGGATACTGGGAGCTAGATGACGCCAGGCGAGTTGAAATAGTTCTTGGACAGGGAGTTCGGGGCTCTGACAAGATACCTCTTCATTCCAGTGGGTTAGCCGGTGCCTCATCTGGGGGCAGGGGTACTATTGGTAGGGGCCATCCTCCCAGGCTGTTTCATTCATCGCTTCAGGCATTCCATAGTGCTTCGGGGGGCCGTGGTCCTTATGTGCCTCATTCTAGACAGCTAGCCTATATTGCACCATCATCTCCTATCAGTGCACCTCCTATTCAGAGTTAGTATCGTGGGATCGGGTTGTGCGCCACAAAAACCTATGTGTTTATGACTTCCCTGACTATGTTAGTTGTACGGTAGTCTTAATTTCACTTAAGGATTGGTAGTATCTGAACACTGTTGAATTACTTCTGAGAGCTGTAGTTATTTCTTGCAAGTTACTACTTTATTCTATTTTATCTTCCTTTTCTGCTTTTTTTATATACACTGCATACAAGCTATATTGTGAGTGACCCGTGGTAGCCTCGTCACTTCTTCGTCGAGGTTAGGCTCGTCACTTACCAGTACATGGGGTCGGTTGTACTGATACTACACTCTGCAATTCCTGTACAGATTTTGGTGCTGATCGCGAGGCTGGCCGCAGGATCCATCTGATAAGAGACCCAAGGTAGACCTGTCAGTGTCCGCATGCCCTGGTGTCCCCTTCTATACCTTTCATTTTACTATTTCTTCTATTTAAAAAATAGTGTGTTTCTTACAGACATTTACTTATAATAAAAATCTTAGAAGTTCGTGAATTATGACTCCAGATTCTGGGTAGTATTTATATATTTTGAAGTTGTTATACATATTTTCGCGTTCATTTTCACTCTTTATAGCTTATTTGTTGTTAATCACTAAAAATGTAAAAGAATTGGCTAATGATTCTCTAATGTTGGATTGCCTAGCAAGCGAAATTTTATGCACCATCATTGTCCCGACAGCGGAAATTTCGGGTCGTGACAGAAATTCAGCCCGAAGTCTTGTGGGCGTACAGTACAACTTCAAAATCTAGTATTAGGGCCACCTCGTTTTCATTGGTCGATAGAGCCTAAGCATTAATACTAGTTAAAGTGGGAAAATCGAGCCTCAGGTTCTGATAGAAGAATCAAATGGTGATGCCATAAGTACGAGCCTAGAACTATTGGATGACGAGAGCCCGCCCTAGTCTAGTTGGCCGCCCAGAAATAGCGGATAGAAAGATATTACAACTGAGGAGAAAACCCCCGACACTTCAAGATCGGGGACTTGGTGTTAAGAAAAGTAACACTGCATACCCGAAACTTGAACAAGGGAAAGTTGGGACCGAATTTGGAAGGACCATATCGAGTCATCGGAATGACAAGGGCCCGTACAAACTCGGAGCGGGAAACGGTGCATAGCTATCAAACAACTGGAACGTGACGCACTTAAAGCAGGCTAACACTGCCAGCAATAGCCAAAGAAAAATGTGACTATTAGTTCCGAAAGCACGCTTTGCACTCTTTCCCTTCAACTGGTTTTGTCCCAAATGGGTTTTCAGGCAAGGTTTTTAACGAGGAAATAGTAAATCGTGCTAACTTAGATTCGAAGATCGGTTTTAAATCAATGGGCGCATAAACAGTATCCGAGCCACTCTCTTATTTGGCTTCACCTCGGGACCTGGGGAGCCCGAAGGTTTTCTTTTCTCTTCTTATTTTCCCTGCAGCAGCCCCGAGCTGTCTTGTAACGAGGGGATCAATGGACAAGGTGTGATGACCCAAGGGGTCATTTTATGAATTAAGACTCCGTACTAGGCTTATTAGCCATAAAAAGATTAATTTTAACTACCTCGATTTGCGTGCGCATTCCGGGCGTGAAATGGAAAGCTTTAATGTGAAAATAGGAGAAATAGTAATTTCTAGAATTAACGTTTGATTATAGTTGACTTCGGTCAACATTTTGAGTAACCAGACCCAGATCTGTGTTCCGAAGAACCCGAGAGGTCCGTAGTAAAATATGGGATTTGGGCATATGCTCGGAATTGAGGTCCCAAGCCTTAGAAATCAATTTTTGAAAGAAATGGTTTTGCTGAATTATTAATTAAATAAAGAAAAAAATTAATGTTTGAAACCATTGGTATCGGACCCGTATCTTGGTTCCAGATCCCGGTACATATTTGTCATAGTATCTGAATACTATCTGTGAAATTTGGTGAGAAAAGGACTTTGTTTGACGTGATTCAGACATCCGGTTGAGAAATAGTAAACTCTAAGTGTTCTTGAGAAAAATGATAAGTTTTGAGGTTTAATTTTAATTCATAGTTTTACATGTTATTTTCATGATTTGATCGCACGAGCACGTCTGTATGATGTTTTTAGAGTTGCGTGTATGTTTGGTTTGGAGCCCCGAGGGCTTGGGTGAGTTTCAGATAGGCCACGGGGTGTTTTACACTTAAAAATTTGCTGTTCTCTGCTGCCCAGTCTTTTCTTCTTCGCGTTCGCAATACCCAGTTGCGAACGCATAGAGTAATATTGGACATGGCCTTTTTTTCAGTGCGAACGTGGGACCCTTCACACGGACACGGTGGGTTGGGGGACGGTTGGGCCCTCCCGAATGCATAAGGTTAATTGGGCCTGCGGGAGGAGCCTCATTTGTTCTACGTGAACGCGGCCCCATGGTCGCGAACGCGGAAGCCCGGTGCCTCAACTCTATGCGAACGTGGGCAGGCCCACATGAACGGAATGCAGGCCTGCCCAGGTATATAAATTAAATTTTAAACACGGACAGAACCCTTTTTCTTCATATTTTTCGAACTACCCAGCCATAAGGATGATTTTCTTTACCAAAGTTCATCCTCAAAGTGTTGGTAATCAATTCTAAACTTTACTCTTTCAATTACCCAATGTGTTTCAACACCTTTAAATCAAAAATCAAGAATTTTCATGGTAAAAATTCAGGGTTTAGGTAGAATTAGGGAATTTTTTAAAAATGGGATTTTGACCTCGAATTGAGGTCGGATTTCGAAACTAATTGCATATACGGGTTCAGGGGTGAATGGGTAAACATAATTTGGTCTGAACCTTGAGTTTGGACCAAGCGGGCCCGGGGTCGGGTTTTAGCTTTTTTTTTTTTTAGAAAACTTAGGAAACATCATAATTTTCTGTAAAGGTAGTTCCTTTAGCATTAATTAAAGATATTAAGTTGATTATGATTAGATTTGAGTGTATTGGAGGTGATTTCCAAAGGAAAAGTCATAATTGAGCAATGAGTGGCCTGCGACTTTGAGGTAAGTGTTTGGTTTAACCTTGACTTGAGGGAATAGGAATCCCCAAATTAATTGCTATGTGAATTTGCATGTGCGTGGTGTATAGGTGAGGTTACGAGTATCTATGCACCACCAAATTATCAGTTAAACATTATCCCTTCCCTGGTATCCAATGATTTTCTTCTAGGCTTAATTGTTTCATGGTCATTGAGATTTATATGTCTATTTGGATTCGTTGATTCATTGTTAAGCATTGCTTTAAGTAATTTGGAAGTGTTGGCTATTCTTTGATTTTCTTATACAACATAAGGATTGAGCTACATGTCAGTTTTAGGGTATGTGTATAAATTCTGGTTGGCTTCGTTGTGAAATGATAATTGATGAAGTTATGAGTTTTACAGCTTCTGTTTATAATTTTTGATATACAAAAATGTTGTGAAAGGCTGGGCATGATTTGTGAAAGTTTTATAAATAAACTGATATGATATGTCTGGTGGGAGTGGGTTGCACGCCGCAACAAAAAGTGGTAAGGGTGGACAGGTGGGATCGGGTTGCACGCCGCAA
>ML380666.1:0-22317 GCA_005239525.1 Nicotiana knightiana | reverse complement strand
ATATATATATATATATATATATATATATAGGGAGGAGCAATAAGGGTGGACGGGTGGGAGCGGGTTGCACGCCGCAACAAGGAGCGATAAGGGTGAATATTTATGTTTTACTGATTTTCGAAAATACGGATTTGGAAAAATTCCAGTTTTATTTAAAAGGTTTTCTCACTCTGATTTTATTGTGATTTAAATTGAAAGTTGGAAAATTTTGAAGAGTTGAGTATAGCTGATATTTGAAAAGAGTTATCCGAGTTGCCTTTGTTTATTGTTGCAAGTTACTGGTTATCGAGTTTATTACTGTTATTATTTCTTTCTTGCTTTATTATATATGTTGTTTACATGTTATGTAGTTAATGCCCCGCCGTAGCCTCGTCTCTACTTCGTCGAGGTTAGGCTCGTCACTTACTCAGTACATGGGGTCGGTTGTACTGATACTATACTCTGCACTATTTTGTGCAGATTCAGGTACCGGCCAGCATTAGGAGATTTTAGTAGCCGCATTCATCGTTCGGAGACATGAAGTAGATCTGCCGGCGTCCGCAGATTCCTAGAGTCTTCTCTTAGTTCTTTAGATACTGTTTTATTATATTCGAAACGGTTAGAATATTTCTTTCAGCCTATTATTTGTAGTATTCTTAGTAGTTCGTGAGTGTGACACCAAACCCTGGGAAGACTTTTGGTTATATATATTTAGTTTAAGGTTTGGTTATTATTATTATTATTCATGGAATTATTTATTGGAAAATTTTTAGATGCAGTATTTAGTTTTAATTTGTTCTATTTTGTGTAAGTGAACTTTAAAACAGAAATGTTTAATAAATTTCTAACATCGGCTTGCCTAGCAAGTATTGCATTAGGCGCCATCAAGATCCCGTGGGCTGGGAATTTGGGTCTTGACAAGTTGGTATCAGAGCACTAGGTTGCATAGGTCTCACAATTAACGAACAAGCTTGATAGAGTCTAAGGGGTCGGTACAGAGACGTCTGTACTTATCTCTCAGAAGCTACGAAGTTAGGAACAAACTTAGTTTTTTTTCTACTCTGTCATGCAATTCTTGGTATCTCAAATACTGATTAAACTCTTCTACTCTCTCGCATATGGCGAGAACACTGCTTCTTCTTCCGCTAACCAACAATCTAGTCTTTCAGGAGCAGCAACTTCTATTAGGGGCAGAGGCCGAGGCCACGTCAGAAGCTGAGGCAGGGGCAGGACTCAGCATGTTGCTCATACTGTAACCCCAGTTGTGGAGCCCCAGATTGATATTGATGGGGGGCTCCAGCTCAGACCGTTCCAGCTGGACCAGCTCAGGTTCCAGACGGTTTATTGCTACCCCGGTGCTTCAGGACGCTTTGGTTTGTTTAGTGGGTATTATGGAGAGTGTGGCCCAGACTGGCGCACTCCCTGTTGTAGCAACCACATCTCAGGCTGGAGGAGGGGTCCAGACTCTTGTTACCCACACTCCTAATCAGACTACTCCTCGGGTTCAGACCCCAACAACAAATCCAATTGGGGTAATTCAGCCAATTGCTCTAGCGCCGCCCGTTGATGGGGCAGTTATGTCCACCGATGCTTTGTGGATATTGGACAGTTTCATCAAGCTTTTCCCTGTTCACTTTAGTGGTGCTACTTCAGAGGATCCTCAGGAATATCTGGACAACTGTCATGAGGTTCTTCGTAATATGGGTAGTTTGGAGACCAATGAGGTCGACTTCGCTGTGTTTTAGATGACTGGTTTCGCCTAGAAATGGTGGAGGGATTATTTGTTGACCAGACCAGTTGGGTCGCCTGCTCTGACTTGGGATCAATTTTCTCACCTCTTTTCGGAGAAATTTTTTCTTATCTCTACCAGAGAAGAGAAGCGTCGTCAGTTTGAGAGCCTTCAACAAGGCGACATGACAGTTACCCAGTATGAGAATCGTTTTGTGAATTTAGCTCGGCATGCTATTCTTTTGTTGCCTACTAAGAGAGAGATGGTTAGTAGATTTATTGAGGGCCTTGCCCAACCCACCAGGTTGCAGATGGATAAGGAGACAGGGAGAGAGATTTCATTTCAGGATGCGGCCAATGTGGCCAGGAGAGTTGAGACGGTTCTCGGGATGGGAGGTCAGAGGTCAGACAAGAGACCTCGCCATTCCGGTAGATTCAACGGTGCCTCGTCTAGAGGCGGAGATACTCAGGGTACAGGCCATTTAATTCAGCATTTTAGACGTCCCATGGTTCTTCAGGTGTTGGTGGATCTTACTTTCCTTATTCTGATCAATCAGCCCCGTTCAGAGCACCTTATCTTCAGAGTTATTATCGTGGCCAGCCGATTCGTCAGGGTCAGCCTCAGTATCAGGATGGTTGTTATGAGTGTGGTGAGTATGGTCACATTTGGAGATCTTGTCCGAAATTTTTGGGTAATCAGCCTCTGTACCAGAATTCTAGTGCCATAGTTCCTGTTGACCCATGTCACTGCATAGTTTTGAAGATTGACAAAAGGCTGACCAGTTGAACCAGGTCCATCAGAGCACACATACTTGACCTGACGAGTTGGCACACAAACCTTATATGGATAGGAGATGAATGCGATTATGAAGTATCAATGAACAAGAAGAGTATCTTCTAATGCGAAAAGGTGCAAATTGATGAAAGAATAGAAGTCGAATTCAGCAAGGACAGAAACGAAGGAAGGAAGTTGAGTTTGATAAGAACTTGTTCTCCCAGGTAGAGTTGAACTGGAATTAGAAGACAAGCCCAACGACTGACTCTATAAATACTTGACGTATTTCTTCTGAAAAAAGAGACGCACAAAGCTGAAGTGAATCGAAGTCTGAAACCAAAATTCCCAGAGATATTTTGGAAGAAGAATTACTGTGCGATGCAAAGGTTACAGTTCAACTAGAAGAAGCAGTTCCATCTGGTTAATTATTGAGTCTAGTTGATTGTAGTAGGAGCTTTAATATTGTATCTTTTCAGCTTTCATAGAAGCGATTGTAATAGGAACATATTGATCAAGTTAGAGTTAACTTGAGGTGTGTAGAAATTAGCTAGGGGCTAGTTACTACAATGGGTTAGAGTTAATCCTTAGTACTACAAAAAATTTTATTTTGTAAGTCCGTTTGGCTCAGAGTTTTAGTGAAGAGTTGAGCAAATCCTACTGAGGAGTAGGTCGTGGTTTTTTAACCTTTTGAGCTAGGTGTTTTCCACGTAAAAATCTCTGTGTTTTTACTTTACTACTTTAATATTCCGCAAATAGTAGTAAGTAGTACACCAAGAAGAACCAAGTTCTTCTTATTAGACATCACTCGAAAATTGAGTACTGCATAATTAACTTATAATATAGTGTGGTATTGACGTCTAGAACATCAATTGGTATCAGAGCAGGTTACCCTTGAAAGGCTAACACCTTGGAGAAGATCAAGATGAGGCTCAAGACAGCCTTGACTTCAGCATCGATATTGGTGTTACCATCAGGTTCAGGATCTTTCACGGTATATTGTGATGCTTCCCGTGTTGGGCTTGGAGCAGTATTGATGCAGGATGGCAGGGTGATAGCATATGCATCTCGGCAGTTAAAGATTCATGAGAAGAATTATCCTGCCCATGACTTAGAGTTGGCAGCCATCGTTCATGCATTGAAAATTTGGAGGCACTATCTTTATGGCGTGCCATGTGAGGTTTAAATGGATCATCGTAGCCTCCAGTAGTTGTTCAATCAAAAGGATCTTAATGTGAGACAGAGGAGATGGCTAGAGTTATTGAAAGATTATGATGTCACTATATTGTATCATCCGGGAAAGGCCAATGTGGTGGCCGATGCATTGAGTAGGAAATCAGTAAGTATGGGCAGCCTTGCTTGTATTCCCTTTAGTGAGAGACCGTTAGCCTCAGATATTCATACATTGGCTAATCAGTTCGTGAGGTTGGATATTTCGCCTAGTCATGTTCTAGCTTGTACAGTTGCTCACCCTTCCTTATTCGAGCGTATCAGAGATCGGCAGGATGATGACCCGCACTTGATGGTCCTTAGGGACATAGTCCGGCACGGTCGTGCCAAGAAGGTTACAGTTGGAGATGATGGTATTTTGAGGATGCAGGGTCGTATATGTGTGCCTAATGTTGATGGACTTCATGAGTTGATTCTTGAAGAAACTCACATTTCTAAGTATTCTATTCACTCGGGTGCTGCCAAGATGTACCAGTACTTGCGACAGCACTACTGGTGGAGAAGGATGAAAAAGGATATTGTTGCTTATGTGGCTCGTTGTTTGAATTGCCAACAGGTGAAATATGAGCATTAGAGACCCGGTGGTTTTACTTCAGCAGATATAGATTCTTGAGTGGAAGTGGGAGCGTATCACTATGGGCTTCGTTGTTGGACTCCCACAGACTCAGAGGAAGTTCGACGACGTTTGGGTTATTGTGGATAGGTTGACTAAATCAGCACATTTCATTCCAGTGGCAAGTAGTTACACTTCGGGGCGGTTGGCAGAGATATATGTTCGAGAGGTTGTTCGCCTTCACGGTGTTCCCGTATCTATCATTTCTGATCGACGTATGCAGTTTACCTCGCACTTTTGGAGGGCAGTTTAGCAAGAGTTGGGTACACGAGTTGAGTTGAGCATGCATTTCATCCTCAGACGGATAGACTGTCTGAGTGTACTATTCAGATTCTAGAGGATATGCTCCGCGCTTGTGTTATCAACTTTGGAGGTCCTTGGGATCAATTATTACCGTTAGAAGAGTTTGCCTACAATAATAGTTCAGTCGAGCATTTAGATGTCTCCCTATGAGGCATTATATGGTAGGCGGTTAGATCGCCAGTTGGATGGTTTGAGCTGGGAGAGGCTCGATTATTGGGTACAGACTTAGTTCAAGAGGCCTTAGATAAGGTCAAGATTATACATGATCGACTTCGTGCAACTCAGTCTAGGCAAAAGAGTTACGTCGATCGTAAGGTTCGGGATGTGGAATTCATGGTTGGAGAGAGAGTATTACTTCGGGTATTGCCCATGAAGGGTGTTATGAGATTTGGGAAGAAGGGTAAGTTGAGCCCTAGGTATATCGGACCTTTTGAGATTCTTGATAGAGTGGGGGAGGTAGCCTATAGACTTGCGTTGCCTCCAGGGTTATCATCAGTTCATCCGGTATTTCACGTATCTATTCTCCAAAAATATCATGGTGACCCGTCCCACGTGTTAGATTTCAGCTCTGTCCAATTGGACAAAGATTTGACTTATGAGAAGGAGCCGGCAGCCATTCTAGACCACCAAGTTCGTCAATTGAGGTCTAAGAGCTATCCTTCAGTTCGAGTGCAGTGAAAGGGCCAGCCCGTTGAGGCAGCTACTTGGGAGTCTGAGTCGTACATGCAGAGCAGATATCCACACTTGTTTGCAAATTCAGGTAATCTTTTATGTCCGTTCAAGGACGAACGTTTGTTTTAGAGGTGGAGATTGTGATGACCCAAGGGGTCATTTTATGAATTAAGACTCCGTTCTAGGCTTATTAGCCCTAAAAATATTAATTTTAACTATCTCGATTTACGTACACAGTCCGGGCGTGAAACCGGAAAGCTTTTATGTGAAAATAGGAGAAATAGTAATTTCTAGAGTTAAAGTTTGATTATATTTGACTTTGGTTAAACTTTTGAGTAAATGGACCCAAATCTGTGTTTCGACGATCCTGGGAGGTCCGCAGTAAAATATGGGACTTGGGCGTATGCCCGTAATTGAATTTTGTCGTCCCAAGCCTTAGAAATCAATTTTTGAAAGAAATTGTTTTGCTGAATTATTAATTAAATAATGAAAAGAATTAATGTTTTAAATCATTGGTATCGGGCCCGTATCTTGGTTGCGGAGCCCGTTACAGATTTGTTATAGTATTTGAATACTATCTGTGAAATTTGGTGAGAAACGGAGTTTGTTTGACGTGATTCGGACGTCCGGTTGAGAAATAATGAACTTTAAATGTTCTTGAGAAAAATGATGAGTTTTGAGGTTTAATTCATATTTTTACATGTTATTTTCATGATTTTATCGCACGAGTAAGTCCTTATGATATTTTTAGACTTGCGTTCATGTTTGGTTTGGAGCCCCGAGGGCTCGGGTGAGTTTTGGATGTGCCACGGGGTGTTTTACACTTAAATATTTGCTGGTTTTTGATGTTTTCTGGTGCCCAGTCTTTTCTTCTTCGCATTCGCAATACCCAGTCGCGAACGCGTAGAGTAATACTGGACAGGGCCTTTTTGTTCAGTGTGAATGCGGGACCATTCACGCGAACGCAGTGGGCTGGGGGGACGGTTGGGCCCTCGCGAACACATAAGGTTAATTGGGCCTGGGGGAGGAGCCTCATTTGTTCTACGCGAACAGAGCCCCACGGTCGCGAATGCGGAAGCCCGGTGCCTCAACTCTATACAAACGTGGGTAGTCCCATGCGAACGCGATGAAGGCCTGCCCAGTTATATAAATTCAATTTTAAACACGGACAGAACCTTTTTTCTTCATATTTTTCAAACTACCCAGCCGTAAGGACGATTTTTCTTCACCAAAGTTCATCCCCAAAATGTTGGTAATCAATTCTAAACTTTACGCTTTCAATTACCCAATATTTTTCATCACCTTTAAATCAAGAATTTTCATGGTATAAATTGAGGGTTTGGGTAGAATTAGGGAATTTTGTAAAAATGGGATTTTGACCTCGAATTGATGTCGGATTTCGAAACTAATTGAATATTCAGGTTCGGGGGTGAATGGGTAAACTTAATTTTGTCCGAATCTCGAGTTTGGACCAAGCGGGCCCGGGGTCGGGTTTTAAATTCTTTTGGGAAAACTTAGGAAAAATTATAATTTTTAGTATAGTTAGTTCCTTTAGCATTAATTAATGATATTAAATTGATTATGATTAGATTCGAGTGTCTTGCAGGTGAATTCCAAAGGAAAAGCTATAATTGAGTAGTGAGTGACCAGCGAATTTGAGGTAAGTGTTTGGTTTAACTTTGACTTGAGGGAATAGGAATCCCCAACTTAATTGCTATGTGAATTTGTAGGTGCGTGGTGTATAGGTGAGGTGACGAGTATCTATGCACTACCAAATTATCTGTTAAACATTATCCCTTCCACAGTTTCTAATTATTTGCTTCCGGACTTAATTGTTTCATGATCATTGAGCTTTATATGTCTAGTTGGATTCGTTGATTCATTGTTAAGAATTGCTTCAATTAATTTGGAAGTGTTGGGTGCTCTTTGATTTTATTATAATACATAAGTATTGAGCTGCATGTCAGTGTTACGATATGTGTATAAATTCCAGTTGGCTTCGTTGTGAAATGATAATTGATGAAGTTATGAGTTTTACAGCTTATGTTTATAATTTTTGATATACAATAATGTTGTGAAAGGCTTGGCCTGATTTGCGAAAGTTTTATAAATAAACTGATATGATATGTCTGGTGGGAGCGGGTTGCACGCCGCAACAAGGAATGATAAGGGTGGACAGGCGGGATCGGCTTGCACGTCGCAACAGGAGAAATAAGGGTGATATATATATAGGTAGGAGCAATAAGGGTGGACAGGTGAGAGCGGGTGGCACGCCGCAACAAGGAGCGATAAGGGTGAATATTTATGTTTTACTGTTTCTCGAAAATAAGGATTTGGAAAAATTTCGGCTTTATTTAAAAGGTTTTCACTTCAAGATCGGGGACTTGGTGTTAAGAAAAGTAAAACTGCATACCCGAAACTTGAACAAGGGAAAGTTAGGACCGAATTTGGAAGGACCATATCGGGTCATCGGAATGGCAAGGGCCCGTACAAACTCGGAGCGGGAAACGGTGCATAGCTATCAAACAACTGGAACGTGACGCACTTAAAGCAGGCTAACACTGCCAGCAATAGCCAGAGGAAAATGTGACTATTAGTCCCAAAAGCACGCTTTGCACTCTTTCCCTTGAATTGGTTTTGTCCCAAATGGGTTTTCCGGCAAGGTTTTTAACGAGGAAACAGTAAATCGTGCTAACATAGATTCGAAGATCGGTTTTAAATCAATGGGCGCATAAACAGTATCCGAGCCACTCTCTTATCTGGCTTCACCTCGGGACCTGGGGAGCCCGAAGGTTTTCTTTTCCTCTTCTTATTTTCCCTGCAGCAGCCCCGAGCTGTCTTGTAACGAGGGGATCAATGGACAAGGTGTGATGACCCAAGGGGTCATTTTATGAATTAAGACTCCGTACTAGGCTTATTAGCCATAAAAAGATTAATTTTAACTACCTCGATTTGCGTGTGCAGTCCGGGCGTGAAATGGAAAGCTTTAATGTGAAAATAGGAGAAATAGTAATTTCTAGAATTAACGTTTGATTATAGTTGACTTCGGTTAACATTTTGAGTAACCAGACCCAGATCTGTATTCCGAAGATCCCGAGAGGTCCGTAGTAAAATATGGGATTTGGGCGTATGCTCGGAATTTAGGTCCCAAGCCTTAGAAATCAATATTTGAAAGAAATGGTTTTGCTGAATTATTAATATAATAAAGAAAAAAATTAATGTTTGAAACCATTGGTATCGGACCCGTATCTTGGTTCCAGAGCCCGGTACATATTTGTCATAGTATTTGAATACTATCTATGAAATTTGGTGAGAAAAGGACTTTGTTTGACGTGATTCAGACATCCGGTTGAGAAATAGTAAACTTTAAGTGTTCTTGCGAAAAATGATAAGTTTTGAGGTTTAATTTTAATTCATAGTTTTACATGTTATTTTCATGATTTGATCGCACAAGCACGTCTGTATGATGTTTTTAGAGTTGCGTGTATGTTTGGTTTGGAGCCCCGAGGGCTTGGGTGAGTTTCGGATAGGCCACGGGGTGTTTTACACTTAAACATTTGCTGTTCTCTGCTGCCCAGTCTTTTCTTCTTCGCGTTCGCAATACCCAGTTGAGGTCGTATTTCGAAACTAATTGCATATACGAGTTAAGGGGTGAATGAGTAAACATAATTTGGTCTGAACCTCGAGTTTGGACCAAGCGGGCCCGGGGTCGGGTTTTAGCTTTTTTTTTTTTAGAAAACTTAGGAAACATCATAATTTTCAGTAAAGGTAGTTCCTTTAGCATTAATTAATGATATTAAGTTGATTATGATTAGATTTGAGTGTATTGGAGGTGAATTCCAAAGGAAAACTTATAATTGAGCACTGAGTGGCCTGCGACTTTGAGGTAAGTGTTTGGTTTAACCTTGACTTGAGGGAATAGGAATCCCCAACTTAATTGCTATGTGAATTTGCATGTGCGTGGTGTATAGGTGAGGTTACGAGTATCTATGCACCACCAAATTATCAGTTAAACATTATCCCTTCCCTGGTATCCAATGATTTTCTTCTAGGCTTAATTGTTTCATGATCATTGAGATTTATATGTCTATTTGGATTCGTTGATTCATTGTTAAGCATTGCTTCAAGTAATTTGGAAGTGTTGGCTGTTCTTTGATTTTCTTATACAACATAAGGATTGAGCTACATGTCAGTGTTAGGGTATGTGTATAAATTCTGGTTGGCTTCGTTGTGAAATGATAATTGATGAAGTTATGAGTTTTACAGCTTCTGTTTATAATTGTTGATATACAAAAATGTTGTGAAAGGCTGGGCATGATTTGTGAAAGTTTTATAAATAAACTGATATGATATGTCTGGTGGGAGTGGGTTGCACGCCGCAACAAGGAGTGGTAAGGGTGGACAGGTGGGATCGGGTTGCACGCCGCAACAGGAGAAATAAGGGTGATATATATATATATATATATATATATAGGGAGGAGCAATAAGGGTTGACGGGTGGGAGCGGGTTGCACGCCGCAACAAGGAGCGATAAGGGTGAATATTTATGTTTTACTGATTTTCGAAAATAAGGATTTGGAAAAATTCCAGTTTTATTTAAAAGGTTTTCTCACTCTGATTTTATTGGGATTTAAATTGAAAGTTGGAAAATTTTGAAGAGTTGAGTATAGCTGATATTTGAAAAGAGTTATCCGAGTTGCCTTTGTTTATTGTTGCAAGTTACTGGTTATCGAGTTTATTACTGTTATTATTTCTTTCTTGCTTTATTATATATGTTGTTTACATGTTATGTAGTTAATGCCCCGCCGTAGCCTCGTCTCTACTTCGTCGAGGTTAGGCTCGTCACTTACTCAGTACATGGGGTCGGTTGTACTGATACTATACTCTGCACTATTTTGTGCAGATTCAGGTACCGGCCAGCATTAGGAGATTTTAGTAGTCGCATTCATCGTTCGGAGACACGAGGTAGATCTGTCGGTGTCCGCAGATTCCTGGAGTCTTCTGTTAGTTCTTTAGATACTGTTTGTATTATATTCCAAATAATTACATTATTTGTTTCAGCCTATTATTTGTAGTGTTCATAGTAGTTCGTGAATTGTGACACCAGAACCTGGGTAGACTTTTGGTTATATATATTTAGTTCAAGGTTCGGTTATTATTATTATTATTATTCATGGAATCATTTATTGGAAAATTTCTAGATGCAATATTTACTTTTAATTTGTTCTATTATGTGTAAGTGAACTTTAAAACGGAAATGGTTAATAAATTTCTAACATCGGCTTGCCTAGAAGGCTCCATCACGATCCCATGGGTTGGGAATTTGGGTCGTGACACAAGGATATGTCCGCGTCCCCTTCAAAAGGCCTAAGCTCGGTGGTCTTAGGAAAACCTATAAAAGAAAAGAAGAAAGGTATGTATGATGTGAGTTAAGAACACGGTAATAGCTATTCGAAGAAGAACCTTACCATGAGAATGGGCCTCCCATCGGCCCTTCGAAAGCTTGCGCCATGAGCGCTCGAAGTATGACATCTGTTTGTAGATGCTTTTGATCCACTCCTTGAGGTGGGGGACTGAATTTTGAACCCTGGCAACAGCTGCACAACCACAAATACAAATGATGAGAAAGAAAACGAAGAAACATTGACACTTAAGGAAGCGTTGCACTTACGAGATGCATTCCACTTCTTGGGGAATGACATAAACTCGGGTGGGATCAGATCTTCGGTGTTCACCCGAACGATTCACCCCTGCCAGCCTTGGTCTCGATCTTCTTTAATACTCGAAAAGGGAGCCTTGCTGACCCGGCGTAAGCTTGATTAGTCCCCCTCAAAAAATTCGAGGACTATATATACAAAGCAGGTGGTCGATGGTTAACCGACGACACTCGGTGTTATTCACATAAAGAAGGAGGATCACGATCCTCCATAGAGACGAGTGGATTTGCCCAAGGCACACCCCGTATCTCTTGCAAAAATCCAAAACAACCGGGTCTATAGGGCCCAGTGTGAAGGGGTAAGTCTGAACACTTAAATACCCCTCCACGTGGGTAGTAATAGCATCCTCATGCTCGGGGACTAATACGCCTTTGCTTTCCCATTTACAGTCTTCCGGACCGTGGGGAGGACGTCTTCAGTAATGGAGCATATATACCTCGATGCTCCTTCACCCTGGTCCTGTTTGATGAGTGCTTCTCGACCTTGAAGTCGTCCGCAATTAAACAACCCCTGGGAATAAACATTTTCAATGGGGCTCGGGAGCCGGTTCGGTGGCAGTCGACTCGGTGGCAGCCGTCTCAAGAACAACTATTTCGGGGGTGACCGCCTTAGTATAGGTGGCCATTTTGGAAGATGAAGAGGCAGCTTGCAGAGGGACTAACTTGGAACTTTTGGCCATCACTATCTGAGAAAGTTGAAGATTTAAGGAAAAAATATGGAGGTTTGAAGGAAGAAGTTTGAAGGTTGAAGAACAGAGTATGAAGATTCGAAGAAAATCTGGGTAAGAACCTAAGAACAACTATGAGAATTTGAAGATCAAGAATGAAGATATAAAGGTTTGAAGGAAGTTGGTGATAGCTAGAGAATTCGAAGGTAGAAGCTTGATTGGAAAGTTGAAAAGGGATAGGGGACAAAAGCTTTTATAGAGGAAGTACGTGATGCTTCACATTTGAAGGCAACTGGTCAATTGTTGACACGTATCCGACGTCAGAGTGACGCGACTGATGGGACGTTTGACTTCTTCATCATTTTGGTTGTAACGTACGAAGGAAGGAACCAAAGAACATCTATCGTTTCTCATCGTGTCGGCAAACCTACTCTATGAGAAACGAGGGGATTATCTGTATACAGGTAAAACCGAGGCTAATCAACACCTTGATTTCCCGGTAGGGCAAACGAAGAAAGGACGTAACTACGAGGAATCGAAATCGAAGCTAGGAGTCTCTCGTCTCAAGACCCGAACAAAACACCTGTCGTCGGAGCCATCGAGACCACACCCCTGGATGCGGTTCGAGTTCCAAGACCTCGGAAAGCATTACCAAACGTCCAAGTATGATTAACAAAAGGTTGTGATATCCCTGCCCAACCGGATATCATGGCGTGAATCTCGGCCTGTATCGACAGCAGATCTGTGATTAGCAAAAAGGAAGATTTTTACCTTTCTTAGAATTGTACTTAGATTAAAACTCTCTTACTATATAAAAGGGAAGTTTATTATTCAATAAACACATTGTAACACGCATAACAAGGCAATATAAACTTATTTTCGCTGTTTCTAAGCTATTCAAAGGTTTTTATTCTTGTTCATAACTTTTCATATACATTTCGGCTACGAATCGAAGGGAGATAAATTTTTAATCCCACAACCGTGTCCGGATTCAATACTACTACTAATTTGGCTATTTATTCTATCTTTCATTTGCTTATCTAACATTACTAATCACTTGTATCAGATTAATTCACGTATACTTAAAACTGCGTATAAATTCAATTGTTATCCTTTTTAAGGATAAACAAAATGCCTCAGCACTAATATCTCTGCTGGATTTTCTCCCGATCGAAGAACACCCTGTTTAATTTCATTAAACAACTTATTATGAATATTGCCTCCAAGTTTAAGCTTGTCACACATATTGTTTAAGAATTAAGACTAGTTAGAAGTATGAGGTATTACAGTCAAATCTAGGCGTTCAATTTCTTTTTTTCTCAAAGTCACGTATCTACTTTAAACCTAAGGTGTAGTAACTCATATTATCGATTTGTGTACCATTTTAAACGTGCATAAAAAATTTGATACACTGTCCTTTTATTTTTTCTAGTTTTTTATATTTTGAAGCATTTGTTCAATAAATGTGAAGTTTGTAAGAATATTACTCTCTTTATTCCAAAAGTGACTTATATTATTTGGAGAATTAAATAGTATTTTTTTTTAGAAATGTTTAATTTACTAAAGCGTAGTAGTATTATTATGTAATTTTTGAATGCTTTCCAAAATTCAGGAAAAAATATTGTCCGAATTGCTAGAAAAAATAGATGAAATTAGCGCTCATATTCTTTTATATTGGAGGAAGTGTATATTGAGAAAAATGTTAAAGACGTTATATTAATTAGGTTTCATTCTTTTTCTATAGACTGCTTCATGGAAATTAATTATATGCTTCTTGGATCAATTATTTTACTCTGTTAGCACTTAGCAATAAGAACTATTTACCTCTCATAATTGTTCTTATCAATTAATCAGTTGAGAACATATTAATTTGATGTTTTAATGTTACTTCCTTCTCTTTTTCTATAGACTGCTTCATGGAAATTAATTATGTGCTTCTTGGATCAATTATTTTACTCTGTTAGCACTTAGCAATAAGAACCATTTACCTCTCATAATTGTTCTTATCAATTAATCAGTTGAGAACATATTAATTTGATGTTTTAATGTTACTTCCTTCCTATCATATTCCCGTTTTAAGTATATGATAAGATTTATATATTTCCTAGTTTCCTGTTCATTCCCTACCATGCAGTATTTTTTTCTTTCTATTTTTAAATATCTTAGGTGGTATGTAATGACCCGATCGGTCGTTTTGTGTATCAGGACCCCGTTCTCCTAAATGAAACTTCCTGTAGCGACTTATTATGATTTATGACTTACGGGGACGGGTGGTTCGGGATTCGGAAGCGTTTAGAGTGGTATAGGAACACTTGGTTCCTTAAGGTTGTCCTTTAAGGCAAAAGTTTGACTTCGGTCAATATTTTTAGTAAACGATCTCGGAATCGAGTTTCGACGATTCTGGTAGCTTCGTATGATGCTTTTGAACTTGGGCGTGTGTTCGGAATGGGTTTTGGATGACCCGGGGGCGTTTCGGCGCCCAATATCGAAATTAGAGTTTCCTTAAGTTTGAAATTTGGTTTGGGACGTATTTTTGTGTTATCGAGGTCATAACGGAATTCTGAGACTAGGAGTAGTTTTCTTATGTAATTTATGACCTACTTGCAAAATTTTGTGTCATTCCGAGTAGTATAGGTCGGTTTGGCGCATTGTAAGCGAATTCTAGAACTTTAAGTTCAAAGTTTGATTCAATTTGATTTTGGGGTCGAATTCATAGTTTCGTTGTTGTTTTTCACGTTCCGCAAATTCGAGCGAGTCTGTATCATGAATACAGACCTGCGAGTGTCTTTGGACGGGGTCCCGAGGGGCTCGGGTGAGTTTCGGACCCCTCGGAGTTAAATTCAAAAACCAGATTTTTCACTGACTGGTTTCATTTAGTGCGATCGCAGGTGCAATGATGTGATCCCATAGAAGGAGTTGGCAGGGTGTGGGAAAATGCCATGTGCGGTCGCATGGGCTTGTCTGCGTTCGCACAGGGGTGATTTATGGCCTGACCCAGTTTTTGTTCTCTGCGTTCGCACTCCCTCCCCCGCGATTGCACAAGCCTGGCCCATTTACTCTCCGTGATCGCGAGTCTCCTTGTGCGATCGCACAGTAGAATTTTTAGGGGTCCTGGCAGTTGACTTGTACGATTGCACTGCCGCAGCTGCGATCGCACACAAGGGGCAGCTGGGCAGTGATAGATTTAAAGGGGATTTAGTCCCATTTTAGCCATTTTTCTTCACTTGTGGCGATTTTGGGAGCTTTCAAAGAAGAGATTTCACCTAGCAACTGAGAGGTAAGTGATTCCCATTATAATTTAAGTTGAATACTTGAATTTTTATGTAGATTAACACACTAATTAGTGGAAAAATCATGGGTTAGAGTAAAAACCTAGGTTTTATGAAAATTTGGAAAATTACCACGAAATTTGCCATGAATCATACAAAAAGTATATATTAACGATCCTTAGGTTATGGGTAAGTGTTTCCTTCAAAACATTTTGGAATCCGAGCACGTGGGCCCGGGGGTGTATTTTGAGATATTGCAAAGTAGGCTAAATTGGTTAACTAAATAGGGAAATTCCATACTTTTGAGCATGAATTGATACATTTGTATAACATTTGGCTAGTTTCGAGTCCTTGGGTGACGAGTTTGGAGTTTTCGGGTGCGTTCTTGACCCGGAGAGTAAGTTCGACACAAGGTGAGTCTCCTTTCTAACCTTGTAAGAGGGAATTGTCCCCATAGGTTATTATAAATAATTACATGTCCTTATTTGCGGGGGCTACGCATGCACCAAGTGACGAGAGTCCATGCGTAGCTACTACTATGTTATGTTGGGTAGTTCCAGGACTCACAAGCATGCTTATATGTGCCTTACATGTGGTCCTAAATGCATTTTTAGTTGATTATTATCCTTGAATTGGCATGAGAATATTAGGAAGTTATGTTCCATATTATATTGCTTAAGTTCTTGCTTCAAAGTATTATTTCTGTTAAATCCCTAAATATTGATAATTTTATGTATGTATGTGGCACCCACGTCACATGTATGATTCGTGAGCGGAATATCCCTACTATTATGTCAACTGCGTCGCATGTTCGATTCGCGAGCGGGGTAATAGATTAATCTATGGTTCGAGCCGTTCGATCCTCAGCACTACACATTTATTTTCGCGATGTTTTGACCGTACGCTTCCGGCCTATTATGTGCTATATGATTTACTGGGAATTTGTTGCAATTGTATAAACTGTTTCATGTGAAATAAGGGAATTTAGTATATTATATGCTAGTAAAATTTGTCATGAAAAGGTAATTACCACTGTACTTGATATTTTATATCTTTGTGATTACTACGACTGTTATGCCTGCCTAGTTCCTATTAAATTATGTCACTTAAAAATGTTGACCCTAGTAAGTATCACGTCTACCTCTCATCACTACTTCTTCGAGATTAGGCGGGATACTAACTGGGTACATATTTGTTAATATACAGGCTCTGAGGCAGGTGCATCTGGGTATTCATCCGGCGCTCGTCCCTGACGTATAGTGGGCGGGATTTCTCGGTGAGCTGCTTTCCTTGACGCTTATCTCTGGAAGCACCTTGGAGTTCCTCTTTTCTTTTATTATGTCTGTACTATTTCTTCAGACAGTAGGGCAAAGTTGTACTTTCTTTTGGATACTAGTTTCTATTAGATACCCGTAGACCTATGACGCCAGTTCCTGGAATGCCCACGTAGTGGATATTCTATTCTTTTGGGTTGAAATAATGGTGGTGATTACTATATTTATTGCTCACTTTGGTCGTTTAAGTCACTAATTTTACTTCAAATTTATGTTTTTGAAAGAAAAACCTCTTAAGTATGGTGAATTGTTTATAAATTAAAAAGGGATCACTAGTAAATTAAAGTTGGCTTGCCTGACATCCAAGTTGGGCGCCATGGCGACCTAAATTGGGATTTGGGTCGTGACAACATGGTATCACAGTGCTAGGTTCACGTAGGTCTCACAAGTCACGAGCAAACCTAATAGAGTCTTGCGGATCGATACGGAGACGTATGTATTTATCTTCGGGAGGCCATAGGGTGTTAGGAAACCTCTCTTTATTCATGTTCTATCATGTAGTTGATGGTTTACTAAATCTTATTCTTCCATTATCTCATTGATGGTGAGGACTCGCGCGACTGACATTCCAGACTCGGGAGTTGCCGCTACCCCCGCCGTCCGAGGCCGTAGTAGAGGCCGGGGGTGGGCACCGACCCGAGGTAGGGGACGAGGGCATCCCGGAGCTGTTCCAGTAGCACACCCAGTGGATCCGGTAGAGGATCCTATCACAGAGGAGCAGGGCGAGGTGCCCCCAGCAGATCCTGTCCTAGTAGACTTTGTGACGGCGCCAGGCTTCCAGGAGGTTATAGGCCGTATGATGAGATTTATGGACACTATGACGCAGGCTACTTATTTCCGGTGGATCCTGCCATATCTCAGGCAGGAGGGGAGCCTAGACATGTACTTCCCAGGCCGCAGGCCATGAAAAAATAGTTTATCAGACCCCAGATAAACTGCCCGTGGGTGGAGCCCAGCCAGTGGCAGCAACACCTAAGCTCAGACCAGTTGCGGACGGTGATCCGTAGAAGTTACTGGATAGATGGACCCGATTGCAACCTCCTATCTTCGGAGGTGAGAAGGGCGAGGAGTCCTAGGACTTCATTGATTGGTGCAGGGACAGACTGCACAACATAAGGATACTGGAGCCCCATGGAGTGGACTTCACTACTTTTCAGCTTGAGGGCAGGGCCCGCAGATGGTGGCAGTCCTATATTCTGGGTAGACCGGCAGGTTCCCCTTCCATCACTTGGGAGCAGTTCACTCAGTTGTTCCTGGACATGTATATTCCACCCTCTGGGAGGGAAGAGCTGCAAGATCAGTTTGAGCAGCTGGATTGAGGGTTATCATTCGAGGGGCAGAGAGAAGGGTCGGCAGGATAAGAGAGCTAGATTTTCAGAGGTGCCCCAGCCAGGGGTAGAGGTCAGTTCGGTAGAGGCCAACCTAGCAGACCTCCATATTGAGCTTCTCCACCACCTTCTCGTGGTGCTCCAGTGAGGCCCTATTTCAGTGCCATGCCAGAGAGTTCCTACCGTCCACCAGCCATTCAGGGTTCCTCAGGTGGGTATTCCGGTCATCAGGGGTCTTCTAGTCCTTACTTCAGTGCCGTGCCAGAGGGTTCTCACCGTCCCCCACCTATCTAGTGTTCTTTTTCAAGGCAGCAGGCTATGCCACCGACGAGATGTTATGAGTGTGGGGGTCCAGGCCATATAAGAAGGACTTGTCCCAGGCTTCGGGGCAAGGCCGTTCAGCAGAGCTGTCAGCCTACATTTTCAGCACCGGCAGTTCGTCCACCCAGAGGTGGAGGAAAGACTAGTAGAGGTCGTCCCAGAGGTGGAGGCCAGGCAGGGGGAGCTCTGTCGGCCCCTATTCATTCCAGCGGAGGTCAGTCATCCGCTGCTCCAGCTAGATTCTATGCTATTTTGTTCTGATCAGATGCAGTGGCCTCAGATGCCGTGATCACATGTACTATTTCAGTATGTGGTAGAGATGCATCAGTGTTATTTGATCTAGGATCCACCTATTCATATGTGTCAGCTTTATTTGCTTGTTTCCTGGATGTTCCTCGCAAGTCCTTGGGTACTCCTATTTATGTGTCCACTCCTGTGGGTGATTCTGTGGTTGTAGACCGAATTTATCGGTCATGTGTGATTTCATTTTGTGGGTTCGAGACCAGAGTGGACCTTCTATTGCTCGACATGGTTGATTTTGAGGTTATTTTAGGCATGGATTGGTTATCTCCTTATCATGCCGTGCAAGATTGCCATGCCAAGACAGTTACCTTAGCCATGCCCGAGTCGTCTAGGATGGAGTGGAGAGGTTCCTTAGTTAGTGCAGCCAGCTAGGTTGTTTCATTCCTGAAGGCTCGACATATGGTCGAGAAGGGTTGTCTGGCCTATCTTTCTTATGTGCAGGACTTCACCGCCGAGTCTCCGACGATTGATTCAGTGCCAGTGGTTCGAGAGTTTGTTGATGTATTTCCTTCAGACCTTCCAGGCATGCCTCCAGATCGTGATATTGATTTCTGCATTGATTTAGCTTCAGGCACCCAGCCTATATCTATTCCTTCGTACCGTATGGCTCCGAAAGAGTTGAAGGAGTTGAAGGAGCAGCTTGAGGAGTGGTTAGCTAAGGGGTTTATCAGGCCGAGTGTATCGCCGTGGGGTGCCCCAGTTTTATTTGTGAAGAAAAAGGATGGCACTATGTGGATGTGTATCGACTACCGCCAGTTGAAAAAGGTCACCATTAAGAACAAGTATCCCTTGCCGCGCATCAATTATTTGTTTGACCAGTTTCAGGTTTCCCGGGTGTTTTCTAAGATTGATTTGAGATCGGGATATCATCAGTTGAGGATTCGGGCCTCAGATGTTCTGAAGACTGCTTTTCGTACGATATATGGCCACTATGAGTTCCTGGTGATGTCCTTTGGCTTGACTAATGCCCCAGCAACATTTATGGACTTGATGAACAGGGTGTTCAGGCCGTTCATTGATACTTTTGTCATTTTCTTCATCGATGACATTCTGATTTACTCACGTAGCTTAGGAGAGCACGAGCCACATTTTAGAGTGATGCTCCAGACTTTGCGAGAACATAAGCTATATGCTAAGTTCTCCAAGTGTGAGTTTTGGTTGGATTCCGTGGCGTTCTTGGGACATGTGGTGTCCGGAGAGGGTATCAAAGTTGATCCTAAGAAGATTGAGGCAGTTCAGAGTTGGCCACGTCCTACTTCAGCTACAGAGATCAAGAGTTTCTTGGGTCTAGCAGGCTACTACCGGCGATTTATGGAGGGATTTTCATCCATTGCATCCCCACTAACTAGATTGACTCAGAAGAATGCCTCGTTCCGATGGTCCGACGAGTGTGAGGCGAGCTTTCAGAAGCTCAACACAGCATTGACCTCAGCACCTGCCCTGGTATTGCCTTCTGGTTCTGGGATGTATACAGTATATTGGGACGCTTCACGTGTTGGCTTGGGGTGTATATTGATGTAGGAAATTAGAGTTGTTGCTTATGCTTCGCGCCAGCTGAAGGTTCATGAGAAGAATTATCATGTGCACAATTTGGAGTTAGCGGCAATTGTTCATGCTCTTAAGATTTGGAGGAACTATTTGTATGGGGTGTCCTGTGAGGTTTATACAGATCACCGCAGCTTACAACACTTGTTCAAACAAAGGGATCTTAATTTGAGGTAGCGCAGGTGGCTTGAGTTGCTGAAGGATTATGACATCACCATTGTTTATCATCCGGGCAAGGCGAATGTGGTAGCAGATGCTTTGAGCAGGAAGGCAGAGAGTACGGGTAGCTTGGCTTATATTTCAGCAGAGGAGAGACCTCTATCCTTGGACATTCAGTCCGTGGCTAATCTCCTGGTGAGATGAGACCTTTCAGAGCCTCGTTGAGCTCTAGCATATGCGGTTGCTCAGTCTTCGGTATTGGGTGAAGTTAAGGCTCGGCAGTTTGATGATCCGTGCTTGGCAGAGCTTGGGGAGACAGTGGTTCAGGGTGGTGCCAAGGAAATTTCTATTGGTGTGGATGATGTTCTGAGAGTTCAGGGCCGTTTATGTGTTCCTACGGTTAATGTCCTGAGGGAGAGGATTCTAGAGGAGGCACATAGTTCTCGGTATTCTGTTAATCCTGGTGCTACAAAGATGTATCGTGATTTGAAGCAGCATTACTGGTGGAGGCGGATGAAGAAGGAAATTGTGGAGTATGTCGCTAGGTATCTTAATTGTCAGCAGGTTAAGTGTGAGCACCAGAGGCCAGGAGGCCCACTTTAGCAGATGCCCATTCCCGAGTGGAAGTGGGAGCACATCACTATGGACTTCGTGGTTGGGTTACCTCAAAATTCGCGAAAGGTTGACTCGGTTTGGGTCATTGTGGATAGGTTGACCAAATCGTCGCATTTCATTCCAGTAGCTACTACATATAGTTCTAAGAGGTTGGCACAGATCTACATTCGGGAGATAGTCCGGTTTCATGGTGTGCCAGTGTCCATTGTATCAGATCGAGGTCCTCAGTTCACCTCGCACTTCTGGAGAGCATTGCATAGTGAGATGGGTACCCAGATAGATCTCAGCACAACATTTCACCCTCAAACTGATGGTCAGTTGGAGCGTACGGTTCAGATATTGGAGGACATGCTCAGGGCATGTGTGATTGACTTCAGAGGTCAGTGGGACCAGTTCTTTCCTTTGGCCAAGTTTGCTTATAATAATAGTTATCAGTCCAGCATTGAGACGGCACCATTTGAGGATTTGTATGGCCGGCGATATCGTTCTCCTATCATGTGGTTTGAGCCTGGCGAGGCTAATTTATATGGCATCGACCTGGTGAGAGATGCTTTGGAGAAAGTGAAGTTGATTCAGGAGAGACTCCGCACGGCACAGTCCAGATAGAAGAGTTACGCGGATCAGAAGGCGTGTGATGTATCATTTATGGAGGGAGATAACGTTCTGTTGAAAGACTCGCCGATGAAGGGTATTATGAGGTTCAGGAAAAAGGGCAAGCTGAGCCTAAGGTTTATAGGTCCCTTCGAGGTGTTGAGGCGAGTTGAGGAGGTTGCTTATGAGCTAGCCTTACCTCCCAGTTTGTCAGGATTTTATCCGGTTTTTCATGTATCCATGCTCCGGAGGTACCACACTGACTTCTTTCACGTGGTTGATTTCAGCACTATTCAGTTGGATAAGAGGTTGGGCTACGAGGAGGAGCCAGTTGCTATTATTGACAGGCAACATCGCCAGTTGAGATCCAAGAGAGTTTCTGTCGTAAAGGTCCGTTGGAGGGGCCAACAAGTCGAGGAGGCGACCTCGAGCAGATATCCACATCTATTCGGCACTTCAGGTATGATTCTAGGCCCGTTCGAGGGTGAATGCTTGTTTAAGAGGTGGAGAATGTAACGACCTGACCGGTCGTTTTGTGTATCAAGACCGCGTTCCCCTAAATGAAACATCCTGTAGCGGCTTATTATGATTTATGACTTGCGGGGGCGGGTGGTTCAGGATTCAGATGTGTTTAGAGTGGTATAGGAACACTTAGTTCCTTAAGGTTGGCCGTTATGGCCAAAGTTTGACATAGGTCAATATTTTTAGTAAACGACCTCGAAATCGAGTTTTGACGGTTCCTCTAGCTTTGTATGATGATTTCAGACTTGGGCGTATGTTCGGAATGGGTTTTGGATGACCCAAGGGCGTTTCGGTGCCCAATATCGAAATTAGAGTTTCCTTAAGTTTGAAATTTGGTTTAGAACGTGTTTTTTTGTTATCCATGTCCGAACAGAATTTCGAGAACGAGAATAGCTCCGTTATGTCATTTATGAGTTTCTTGAAAAATTTGGTGTCATTACGAGTAGTATAGGTCGGTTCGGCGCATTGTAAGCGAATTCTAGAACTTTAAGTTCAATGTTTGATTCAATTTGGTTTTGGGGTCGAATTCTTAGTTTCATTGTTGTTTTTTCACGTTCCGCAAATTCGAGTGAGTCTGTATCATGAATACATACCTGCCAGACCGAGGAGCTCGGGTGAGTTTCGAACCCCTCGGAGTTAAATTCAAAAA